>JBCEZY010000122.1:2992835-3013452 GCA_039654445.1 Cataglyphis savignyi | reverse complement strand
TATATATATTTATTAAAAAATCGTTGTTTAACTATGATCTCTTTATATAAAGCAAAAGAAATGAAAGAGAAAAAATGATGAGAATACAGTCATATTAATAGTGATAGAGAAAAGAAATGGCGATTTATTTAGTGAAAAAAGATAATGGAACTCACTGTTACTTCTTACATACATTCTCATCTAAAGTCTATAAAAATAAAAGTATTAATACTTAGATAAGTGTTATATATACTTAGATTCAAGATGAAAAGAAAAAAGAGAACAAGTACAGAAGATAGTTAAGAATAGCAATTTCCTATTGTAACAATCATACAAATTGATAATATGGATTAAAAACATACTTATTTTTATAATTTCCAAGTAATAAATTAAAATCAAATGACAGAAAGCTTCTGTCTATTCTTATTATTCATATGAATTGGGATACATCAGGGAATTGTGCAACATAACTATATTTTCCTTTTGGCTCTTCAATTTTTGTACGATTTGACTTAACAGGTAAAACATTTATTATATTTGTTGTAAGTTCCACAGGCCTAAGAGATCCAAAGAAATCTGTTACTGGCACTTTATCTGGATCTCTCCTGAATAAATCTCTTCTTACACCTACTGTAGATAAACAATAATCTCTTGGACACACTTTCAACTAAAAAAAAAAGTTAAAAATTTTAAACCTTAAAGCAATATGATACACAATTTTATATTTGTGTTAAAGCAATATGCTTACAAATTCACCCAAAGTTTTAGAACTAGATGGTTCCACTTTTTCCAAAAAATTTAATGCGTAATAAGTATATCGATCTATAATGTAAACACCAATGGCAGGATCTACATGATGCTACAAATATCATTATATATGAATTAGAATATATACTATTCTAACAGTCATGTACTGATAATTACAACAATTTAACTTGTTACTTACAGAAAGTGAATCTTCTCCTACTAAACTAGAAGCAACTGCTAATATATTTGGGGAATAAAACTTTTCATACATTGAACTCGCTTGACAAGTGTCAACCACAAATAGAATTTCATGATATCTTCGTTTTTGCCACATTTGTTCTAATGCATCTCCTAATTCTTGACTAGTAATTTCTTCAGAATCTTGAAACTTTAAGAATCCATTACCACCATGACCAGTTAAATAAATTAAGATATTTGAACCCTCATCCGTTAATAATTTCTTGGATCTTGGAGTTTCCTCCGCTAAGCGACCGGTCAATAATCTTACGAAATTTTCTACTGTTACTTCGTAACCTCTATAATCAACCTCTACATCATCACCATAAACATTAATATGTTGTTTAATATTGTTGAAAACAGTCGCTGGTCTAGGATTCCTAGGATTGCATGCCATGTCATCGGCTATCATAAGAATGATTTGCGAATCTGGTATTCCCAAACGTTTAACACTTCGATAAATAGATAAAACATTCGCAACGTGTCGGTAGTTAAACCAGAAACGCGATGTATCGACCAAAACTGCCCAATTATTGGAATGTTCAGTTTTCGCAAAGTTTTCCGATATCTTTAAATTTAATAAATAATATTAACAAGAGATAAATCAAATTCTGTTCTTTTAATAAAAGAGATACATACCTCCCACGTGCGGCACGATATTAGAAAGGAAATCAGTATCGTCGAATAAGATATTAAATACATTTCAATGATTTATGAAATCTGTATACAATGTGAAATTATTTTTCGATCGTATAAACTATAGCAACTGTTATAGATTAGACATATCGCGTCATCTAAAAGACATTTTATTCTTTCACACACATATTTTGAATATCACACTTGACGAATGTTCTGTCAAACCGGAGAAACCAAATGTAATCAAGCGCGGAGAAATCTAACCTAAACTAATAGAAATTAATCAAGAACACATAACCTATTTTACAAACACCCCGGCGTTACAAATACTAGACAAGCGCAAAGACTACCAACAAACTACCAACAAAGTAAACATTTCAATTTTTCATTCCATTACGGAAGATTCACATTACGTCTGACATCTGACATTTGATGTCCAATAGAAAATGTGAATTTTAATCAACGACATTTTTATCCCTATAAAAAACGCTCTCCTATTGGATCGTTGTAAACTGGCTGAGCGTCCGTTAAGGAACACGATAGTCCGATTTCGAGATTCCGAGTTTGTAATAATGTAGTATGTAAATCAAATATGGCTGTCGCAAGGTATGTATCGAATATATACGCGAATATCACATAATAATTTGCATCGCTAATTATATTGACAGATGCATTGCAACATTCATCTGACAGTCGATTTGTCACTCTCGATAATATTAATAGATCGAGCGAGTAACGCGGGTACGATAGCGGGAATCGCGAGAAATTCCGATTAACCCTCGCGACAATCGAGATAATATTAAACGGCAAATATTATTTTGAAGATTGATGGGAGGGAGGCATCTCGGCAACGAGAATTCGATCGCTTTGTTGATGGTATTGATAAAAAATTCTTTGTTGATGATGTTGATAAAAAATTCGTCGAATAGCTCTCGCTTAATATTGTTGATATCGTGACCATCGTGAAGGTTGGTTCAAAGCGATTCTCGCCTGTATAGTGTCACGTACGAACGAATTTTAAATCACGCGATCTGTAATACTATTGATAATGACAAGTAATTAAATAACTGATAAAAGTTGCAATGCGTTTATTAATAATTAGTGATAAAAGATATTCGTGTTCTACATTCGATATATATATATATATATATATATTTGTATATTAAAGTTTCGCCGAAATTAGCGCTCAAATAATTCGTACAGCCATATTTGAATTGTGTAATGAACTCGGAATATCGGAATCGGACCACAATGTCCAACGGACTCGATAGTCGATCTCGCGTTCTTGTCGATTTCACGTTCGTTTTCGGTTTGTTTCGCGCGATTATCGTGGCTCGGGGGATATTTCTGATATAATTGCAGTTGAGTATCGTAAAAATTGAAGGAACGTAATTAATTGATCGCGTAAACTAATGCTGCGATTGCCACATTCATAATTATATTATGATATCGTAACGGTATTACGATAATATTATGATATTGTGGTCATAAATAGTCGCTCGACTTATATCGAGGTTTTAGATTTCCAATTTTAAATTAAAGAGAATAAATATGCCTACAAGTAAGCGTGTAATATCGGGAGTGCTGAAAAAAGTCTCGGGCGACCGTCGTTTATTATGTGAAATACGGTAATATCGCGTCGATATTTCAAAAGTGTGACGTCACGTTTCTCGTCAAACCGACTCTGCGCGACTCTGGTACTCTGCAGCTGCCGGCATCGTTAAAGTAAGTATTAATGAAATCATCGAGAATTAATAAATACATTACATTATTTTTTATTATATTTATCTAACGTGTTAAACGTTGTATGTTATGATATTGAATCGTTGTTTATGTTGTGATATTGAATCGTTATTTACGTTCTGATATTGAATCGTTGTTTTCTTTTTAAATTCTTTCAAGAACAAATTGGCGGTCAACGAGATCATGGATAGAAAAACAAAGGAAGAGGAAAGGCTATTAACAAAGGAGAAAACGTAGGAACCACAGCGAAATAATCGTCGAATAAGGTAAGTGGATTTCTAATTTCTCTGATCAATTGCTACATGGATATTGCATATTATTCTTGAATAACAAGTCAGAATAATGAATTTTGATGTAATATATAAAAGTAAAATTTGAATATCTGCATCGAAGATTCAAATAATTAATTATAAATAATGACATATTATAATTGAGTACCACATTATAATAATTTATTTAAACATTTATACATTTATAATGTGTGTGTCCACAGTCTTGAAAGCAATTGCGAGTTTATATATACATATAAATCATGTATATATGCATAATTAATAAATATGTAAAGCTATGTAAATATACAAGATTTTATATGTATACATAGGGCGTTTGGAAATAGACGAAATATTTGGTTGACAGCGATATTTCTCATTAAAAAACTTGAAACGCATTATTTATAATAAAAGTTTTTTGCAAATTTTTGAAATGCAATCAATAAAAAAATATTTTTTCAAAGTATGCTTTTTTAATACAAATAAATAAATAAATAAAATATTAATTTTTAGTAAATTTTATATATACTTAGCTTTAATTATATGTTTTGGACTTTAAGAATATGTAATACAAATGACTGAAATATTAATATTAATGTTTAAATTTCAAAATTTATAATTATTTTTTAATTAAATTTTGATGAAAAAAAGAAATTAATTTAGTTTCTAAAAAGGAATATCGTGTTGTTTGCCACACAAATGCGCCTATTACCCAACATCCTGTACAATTCTGTAAATACATATATATTTTCATACAGGTTGCCCGACAATTACCACTATATTTTTCTAAGGATTCTCTGACTAATCTAGGATTGATTTTTTTCTAATAAATGTCAATATATTAATAATGATAATTTGGGATTATAAAAATCATTATATATTAGATTTATATTATTAGATCGTTGACGATTAAATAAATTATTTTAAAAATAACAGTAGATAAAAAAATATCTAATATTTAAAATGCATTAAAATGCCAAATTTATTTTATATTAAAAAACTTTAAAATTCAACTTTTTTTCTAAAGATTCTAGATTAATCAATGAATTTGTAGATAAAAAAATGACGGAATATCCTGTATAAGTATATGCGTACATAAGGTGTTATCAGAACGCTCGACTAAGAATAAGAATAAACTTTGGAGGTACATTTCTCATGTCAAAATGATGAAAATATCTTGTAAAAGAAACGACCTCACAATATATGTATATGTTTATTATTAATTTTAATTTATTAATTTTAATGATATCTGAAAAATTTCTGGGAATAATTCGGGAAAGAGAGAGCGTTTCTCGAGCCTCTATAGAATCGTAAAATAAAATATTTTCATCTTTTTTATATAAGAAATATACTTTTTCCCCGAAGGTATGGCTGGACTTTTCAGTGACAGCCTGTATGTATATATATGTATATATATATATATATATATATATATATATATATATTTATATTTATATTTTTATATATTTATTCATCTATTTATAAGTTAATTAATTTGTTATTGCCTAGATAAAGCATTTTGAAACTTAGACATTAAAAATATTAGGTTATTCTGCTTGTGAGAAATCTCTCGTAAATACAGAGTCTTGAGTTTATACGTTTTATAATTGCTTTATATCTTCCAACGCATATAGATCATGTTATAATTTCTCTCTCGCGACACACGACTCGCAGTGCGTACTTCTAGCCATAAATATAGCTGCAATCGTACTATTTTAGGCTAGGGAGCACGTTGACTTTTTATTATTTATCTATATTATTACGGTGGTCACGTGGCCGATAATACTCATAACGCAGCCTGATTTCAACTATCTCACGATTGCTTCCAGCAACACTCATACCGCTCTCCAAGTAATAGGCGACTCTATCAATATTGGGAATGAAAATAGACTAACATACACAACGTTGAAATTGACTGTCCTGATTGATTGATAATGGAGTGATTACGCTATGCAACTAATAATTTTTTTTCGTTTTTTCCACATTAATCATTCGGTTTCTTATATCTTCAATTAGTATATTTTTTCATTTCCATTTTCCATTTATTATTGAGAGCTTTAATAATACTGGGGATCGATCATTTTGATTTTCATTCCCAATAAATTTACATCATACATTCGATTAAAATTGCTTGATCGTGCGCAATTAAATAGAGCACGAAACTAATTTGTTCATAAAACTAAAATAAATTAAGTACAAATATTACACGAATACTACTGACGCTAGGACGGAAGCATTTGGACGATCGATAATGCTCAAGTCAATAAAAATCAAGTTTACAAGATGTAAAATCCACAGCATATAACAACATATACACTGTGCACCGATACAATTAAACAATTGAGGCGGGAAAAGTAAACATCAAATTTATCAAGTTAGAGATATGAAATCTTATTATAAAAATAAGAAATCAAAATGTTTTTTCTCAAAATTTATATATTTTTACATCAACTATTTAAATATAAAATTCATTAAATTTTCAACGCTAACACTACGCTGTCATCTGATGACTGTTTCAAATAAAAAAGAATAGTGAACATAATTATAAATGGACGTAATCATTTAAATTATTAATGCGATACCCAATCGCAAGATTTTTGGGGGAAATTAATAAAAGCATGACGTAATCATCTTCGATCGTCCACTCGCCATGTCAACGACCTTTCGTCGTGCAAAATCGATTAATAATAAATACTGACTTACGTCAAATTGCTCGTCTATCTAATGTGCTACTTTTGGGAGACATCGCCGCGCTGTGCGCCACATAATCTTACACAATCTCATTATGAATTACATTTTTCTCCGAATGCTACAACGCCATAACACGATGCAATCGGATGCCACCCCGAACATAAATGGTTGTCGCACTCTCGAGATCGAAAGTTTTACCTACATATATGTATATACAGGATGTTTATCAGACATTTTATGTATCAATTAATCGGATGTCAAAGGATATTATAAATGTGCGTCTTTTAGAATAAGGACGCATTTCTCATTTATCTCGAAAAAGTAAAGAATTATATAATGTGAAAGTTATGTGTACAATATAAAAGATTCAAGTCGTTGTTCATTCTGCACCAATCATAAAATATCATAAAATTATAGTGAGATGTGAGATCTTATATTTTTTCGATTATATATATCTGCTTCTCTCTCAATTTATGATAGTAAGATCAAAATTATATTTTTCCGATAGCTTATTATATTTAATCGAAATATCCATCGATAAAAAGTGTTGCTTTTATTTATTGGATCGTGTGATATTTATCATTGACATGTAGAGGAATATATTTCGTAAAATGTGTTGAATAATCATTAATAAGACTGAATTTATTGATGATTTTAAAATCTTTTTTTATAATGAAACTTAATTGTTACTATCATCGCAATATTTAATAATTTATCTAAATATTTTGACACACGATAAAATTAATAAAAAAGTCTTTAATAATATCTATCGTCTTTAAAACATCTATATTTTATTGTCGAATAACCGAAATTAATTGAATAACCAAAAAGTAGTACGTAAAATTCTGTTCATATTGTTAAAGATATTTTTTTAAATCATAAATTTTAATGCATATAAAAAAATATATATGCGTAAAAACATTGAATATTTGAATTTTTATCAAGAAATATTTAATGCCAAAATCATCAATATGTAAATACGTTTCTAATATTGATTTAACGATATCTTTTTCATACATCCACATGAAACGTGTGCGAAAATTTTTCTTTTGACAAAAATTTTAATGTTGCACTCCTATTAATGTATAATGCAAAAGATTGCTGTTCGTTTTCCGAATTCTTTAAAATGTCTCTCGTAATAACGGGTGTCTTATGAATATTATCACACGCGTTTTACATGGTCGTTCGCGTATTATATTTTTCATTCTATATAACTTTTCTATGTTATGAGATTACATGATAGATATATATCTAGAAATGCGTCATATATCCGTTAGCTTGAGAGAATCAGATCTGTTAATGAACGGAAGAACGACATCGCCAGTAGTTCTCTCGGACTGAACGACGCGAGATCTTTTTATTTAGACCATATTTCTTATATTTATCTCTCACCTTAAGAGATTTTAGAGAGTTAGAGTAAATGCGCCTTTTATGTAAAGCGATTCTTACAAGTTTCTTTAACGAGCTTTCGCTCGTGCATTTTTTCGAGAATCCTGAATAAGATATGTGTTTATCGAAGTGTATTTTGATATGATTTCTCTCTCTTTCTTCTGCTTTTAAATAAAGCGACTAAAGTACGCGACGTTTTGCGTTTCATTAGATTTTCCTCCATTCCGAGTTGAGTCTCGCGTAGACTCTCTTTTAATCTGTCTGTCAGAAACGAATGCATCGCGACATCGATGTCGATCTTCAAACTCACGATCTCGCCATTTCTCGTGGTCTTCGTGAGGGATGAGCACCTAGATTTCTAGACTGTAGGATCATTGCTGTCATCTATCGCTAATGAACGTCGTCTCTCGAAGTACGAAAACGCTAAAGCTACGACAACGGTAAAGAATGTAGGCCGTACGGGGATTTGGCGCGATCATCACCCGCTTTTGTATCTTCGTCCGCCAGGTCAACCCCATAGTTGCTCGAGGTATTGTCTTCTTCTGTAACGAATGTACATTTGATATTTGGCGAATGTTTAATTGTTGGCTTTAAACATTTCTTGTTTGCTATTTTTCTAATATTTTTCTAAGATCAATACGCATTCCGGCACAAACGTCGGCATTAAGCGTCTAATCGGAATCTTTTATATTCTGGTTAAAATTATTATTTATCGTGCAGAGGAAAAAATAAATCAAAATATTGCAATAGAAAAATAAGATTAAATGTCATTAATAATTTATGATTTTTTTTTTAATTGCAAAAAATGCTTCTAACTCGAAACATTACCACTCTACAAAAATATTACATTTTTATCACACTTTTTTTAAATATGTATATTAAATAGTCACTCGACATTTATGTTCCCGATTTTACTATTAATACAATAATAAATTATTGACTTTAATATAATTAATATAATTAACATAAATTAATCGTGAAATTAATATACTGAATGCCGAAAAATGCATATATTACTTGCAATAAACAAATTGTAATTACAATATATATCATAAAGCGTGAATTATTCGTATAAAACTGAAAGCACACTAAAAGCACCATGAATGGAAACGGAACTATCTCTCTTCCTGTTTTCATACAATGTGCAACAGGTTTCTGCGTGTACGCAATCTAACAGAGGCCGCGGGATGGAAAATTTATTATTGTCAGTATAAGTGTGAGGTAAAATTTTTTATTTAGAAACTTTATCATTTTTATTATGCAATGGCGAAATATTTCAACGAAAAAAGCAACTAATATCAAATCTTTACTGGGATTATTTATTTGCTCTTGATGTAACAAACAGCTCTTTAACAAGCAGGTATCAGTGCACACACACATATATATAAAATGATTGATTCCTACCAATCATTTCTAAATCGCGTCGCGTTGCGTTGTATCTGAAATATATTCGGACATACTATGAATTTACTGACAAAGTTAAAATCAATTTGTCCATCTCTCTTTATCGGATCGTTACCGTCCGAAAAATCGAGGTCGAATTCCTGGCAATACTCCATGTTCTTTGACCGTTTACAAATCCGAGCATCTCGTGGCCGTTCGCCAACTCGTCGCAATTTGGTTGTGACGCGTGTGTGACACACATTACGTATATTGGGTTTTTTTTTTTTTACAACTATTAACTCACCGATATAAAGAGGGGCTGTGTCGTAAGCGTTACAGGGGCCCGCATGCCGCGTTTCGAGAACGAAGCCGGTAACGCAGGCGTCCTTGATGATGTGACACCAGCTGGGATAGGTGATGTTGTTGGTCGCGCACAACATAGTCGTCGATGGATCTCGATCCCGATCCCTGTCGCGGTGCGTCCGATTTCGCACGCGCTCCCGCTTCCGGGGACAACGATAGGTGCAGGTCACGCAACGCGGTCGTCCAGATTTCATTTCGGACAAACAAGTTTGGCCTTCTCGACAGCGTATCTTAGTACAGTCTGCGCTCTCTGTAAAAGTTGTACAACGAAAATAGAGATTTTGAAATCATTAATGAATATGTGTTTATAATATCTCTAAAATTGTTAAAATATCGGTGTTTTATAATTATTGATTTATTTCATTGTAAAAGACATTGCAACTAATCATACGGTGAATGTTAAATCTCTATTTATTTTCGCGCAAATCTCAAATTAATTATATCGTTATGTTTTGTTTAAATGAAGATGCAACATTACATGAAATCGATTATCCTTTGTGATATTTTTGTCCTCGTTTATACAGTGTCAACATTCTTTCGATCGTAACGCGGCGTTAACTTGTGTAATGATGTTTCTATTGGGAGAACACTAAGTGTTTCACAACTACGTAACACGATCCTTATTGTTAGACATAATGCTTAAACATCGTATAGAATTCTGTGCGATGTCTTATCTACTTGATTATGATATAAGCTAGGAGAAAGATGAGGTTGCATATCGCGATGCTAAGCATAAGATGTTATTTGATAGCAGGGTCGATTTATAATTAGAGCTTTAAAAGATAACAAGGCACGATAAAGGAACGATATATCATTAATGCAATTATAATTTAAATACGCGATAATATACTCGAGAAGTTTAATGTCGAAAATAAAAAAAGTCATAAAGTTAATAAAAAGGATTTAATTAATTACAACGATCGCGAATGATTTAAATCGATATTTTATAATTATATTGATGAACCTAGAAAAATTAACATTGTTTCTATCTTACTATCAATCGTGAAGTTTGAATAAGAGGAAGAAAGCAACAGAGTTACGCAATGCTGTATATACGAAAGGGTCATTGGTCATTCAACCTAACGTGGCATTGACATAACGTCGTCAACACTTATTGAAGCACGACAATTTAAATGATCCGTCATTAGGTTACGCATCATGCGCGCAATATACGAAGCGGTAATGTTACATTGGAAATCGTGCAACCCTATCTCTCTCCCTCTCCCCTCCCATTAGTTAAATTGAATTAAAAAAAAGAAAAACGTTGCAAGATATATATTAGATGATATAACACGGAGCGAAGAGCATTTCAGATCGACAGCTTCGTTTTATCTATTTCGCTGTAATATTTCGTTCAACCGTCGCGTTCTCAAAGACGATATAATGAAGTCATAAAGTGTCGATTGTAACGTTATCGCGATTTATGAAACAAACACACAACATTTCTCTCTGCAGTTCTCTACAACCGCGCCGGTAGCGTTGACAGTTATATATCCTATACGTCTTGCATAGAATCTTGACAAAAATACACGGACGACACGAAGCTACGGTATAACGGCAATATCTCTCTCACGAACGATATTTACCCTTCCCGATAAAAATGTTGTCCTTCTATGCCATTATCCACTTCCGTCTTCGCCGGCCAGGCATAATTTGCCATGCGACAACCGGATAATTCTCATCGCGCCGCATCATCCGCAGTCAACGCGGCGCATAAAAACCGCGCGCGCGCTTGTCAAGTATTGACGGATGAGAAACGGTGTCAATATATGTGCGAGCCATTGGCGAGGTGAAAAAAATAAGCAAATTACTTAACGCCTTCGGTGGCGAGGATAAACGGACGCGCATCGAGCAGAGAGATCTTTAGAGAGAAGGAGAGAGAGTATAAGATATTCCGGACTGGCCGGTCGCGGGACGAGAAGGAAGAGAAGGTGGCGAGAAAAGACGATGAGAGGACGAGACGAGAAAAGCTCATATACGTTCCATGCACATACTGCCGATGTGCATATTTACAGACGCGTGCACTTTCGCGCCTCGCGATCCTCGAATCGGAGAAAGACGATTATTTGCATCGCGACACCTCGTCGCTAAACCGGCTCGTTTATTTACTTATTTACCTCTCCGTCGTGCTGTGTGTGCCGTACTCCTCCATCGATGTGTCTTTAACTCTCCTCTTCTTTTACTCTTTTTTTTTTTCTTTTTTCCTTTCTTTCTTATTCGTGCGAGAACGTTTTCGCACGGGCGTTAAGAAAAACTGTCAATAATAGAGAGTTTAAATCTCAAATGCGATAGAGATCGAGAATAAAGATATGGACGGCGACAAAATATAGCAGTAAAAAAAAAAAAGAAACAAAACCGTAATAGTTCTTTTTCGCTGAAATTCACAATCACATTTAACGAGCATTTATAATGAGTACTTGGAAAAGAAGTGCGCGTAAGAAACCTAATGATTAGCGCGAGGACAGGTATCACGTTTTCTTCGTTCTCGTCAAGACAGGACATGTAACACGGAAGAGAATAATTACGAGTAAATTTTCGTCCGATTAACGATATTTACCGAGTTGTTTAACAACCGTACTAGCGCGCAAGAAGCGACAGTTGTATCATTAACTCGAGGAGCAAGAAGCTGGAAGTTATAAATGGACAATGCAATCAAATCGTTTTTTGTTTTTTTTTTTTTTTTTACATCTTAGGCATTGTAGTGCTATCGACATAATGTATATCATGTTCTTTCTTTATATATTTTTTTTTATCTTTATATTGTTATACCATCGACATAATTCTGTATACCATGTTTATTCTTTATATATATATATATATATATATTTTTTTTTTTAAACTCGAAATTATTCTACACGACATATGTATGCGTTTATTCACTGCGAAGCGATATCGATACGGCTTTACAAAAGAGAAAAGATGGCAATACTCGCGGTTGCGTTTCGTTTTCTTACATGGTCCCACAATGCAGTCCCTTTCAATATTACCCATTGTTTATGAAAAAGAAATACGCGGCATGCAATTCGAATGCGGGCATGGCGTACGTTCCGTTTTCCAACAAAATACACGTGCCTGCACAAACAACGTGATACTTTGGAAAACATAAACGCGATATATGTTGATCGTCGTCGGCGCACGGCGAGCATCGTCCGCGAAATCGTTTTATTGCATCCGCGACGATATATAAAGTGCAGTCACGGCCGTGCATCCGGTCTGCATATGGGGAAAGGTTTCCTTCGCTTCGCGGATTGTTTACAATATATCGTGAGCACCCGACTGTGACAGGGATAGATAGATGGAAGCCCCCAAATGTCGCGCAAAGAAGGTATCGAAGATGAGAGAGAATCGGGATATGTCGCGAGGGATGAGCATCCTCTCTGATGGGGTGCCGTCTGGCACCGCGACGGGGAGGCTCTCGTTCGCGGCGAGGAGGTATTCAACTGGAGGCATGCGGCGGTAAATGTCGATGTCGAGACGCGCGGACGTTGATATGGTTGCGAGGAGAATGGGAGAGAGGGGAAGAAAACGGTGGAGCAAGCGATGTCGGTGCATTGGCCGATGAGAAGAATAAGAGAGAGAGAGAGAGAGAGAGAGAGGAGAGTGAAAGAGAGTGAAAGAGATGAAGAGACGGTAAGATCTTGCGCCAGAGTCTAATAAAAAAAAGGACGAGCTTGGCAGTTTGTATGTGTGTGTGCCCAGACGCCGTGGCCACGCCAGGCTGCGCCTGTTCCACAGTGCATGGTGTTACTGAATACTGTTACCGGGGTCCGGACCCGTGTAGAGGGCTGCTGCCAGAGTTCCTTGTATATGCGGGCTCTTGTACAAACCCTTGCCTCGTCCCGGTCCGCCCTATGCCTTTCTCTCTCTTTCTCCTTTGATATTCTTCCGTCTCGCTTTCTCCTTCTTCTCCTCTTTCTGCTTCTTCTTCTTCTTCTCTTCTCTTCGATTCGCATTCGCCGCTTCTTGTCTTCGTTTCTTCTCCATCATTGGAGCAACGGATGCATGCGATTCCCTTCTGGTTCCTCGGTCGTCGACGTTCTCCTTTTCTCTCTCTTTCTCTCATTCTCGGGCACCAGAAAGACGCTACATACGTAGGTATACTTTATGTAGTTGTGCCGCAAGACCTTCTCATGTAAGGTGCTCAACCTTGTTTGCATCCAACCGACTCCCCTTTACCCCGTTCTCAAACCGATAAACGCGGCTGACCTCGGCGACCTTAGCGTCGTGCGACCCACCTGTTCTCTCAAAGTGAGGTGGAGGTGAAGACGAAGAGACGAAAGGAGAGAGAGAGAGACGGGAGATAGCCGGGCGATTTTGCCGCGAGGAATTTTCAAACGAGGCGTTCAATCGCGTTTGTATAATATATTCCCGTTATAGACCCGTCTCTGATTTCGTCGATGCTGAATCGCGGAAGTGATCGCGCGAGAAATTGATAGTGAAACGAAGAATAAAAGTACTTGAAAAATAAATTTTTGACGAAATCATTTATATAATGTTCTCCAATTATATTCGCCATATGTTGTGAATGACATTTTGTTGAAAAATTCCATTCACACATTATCAATATATATCCGTGCTCGCGCAATTAATTATTTAATTTATCGATCGCAAGTAATATTGCCATTGATTGCAATATAGACACAGAATTATTTCCATGCATATTATAAAGTAATATGAAGTTTTGAATCAAATTTCACGACGCAAAGCATCGATAGGACTAGAAGTCTTGAATGTAACTACAAGTTCGAAGATAATCGTCAAATAATGATGATTGTCGATAACTTGTCTTGAAAGAGAAGAACGTTTATCTATATTCAAATGACAACTTGCGAGTGTTCAAAGTGGCCTATCCTCAAGGATTCATGGCGATATTCTCGACCAGACGGCCAAGAAAAATTAAAACATTGCAACTATTGATATTTTGATGATGAAAAAAAAAACAACTGTCATCTCTTTTCTTAATTTACTCTCATTTCGCGTGATGTATATATTTTTCGAGTGTTTTTCTTTTTTTCTTTGCGTTTTACGCACTGCGTGTTTATTTAGCACTTTTTCTTCATTACTGCCAAATCTCCGCCTTTCGTGGCTTTAGTATCAAACCGGTCCCGTCTCATGGTCGTATTCCACACCGCGATAGTGATCAAACCGATTGAACTTTCGTCCTCTGATGAGAATGCTGATCGATGCACGCCGAAATTCTTTTAGCTGAGAGTTATTTTTAGTTCAATCGGGGACATGGAATGGAAGAGGGGAAAGAGGAGCGAAGGGGGGGGACATCACAAGGATCGTAAGTGTCGTAAAGGACCGCGTTCCAACATGCACGGATTGCGTGGGCGCGCTACGTTACATGCGTCGAATGCGTGTGTGCAAAGTGTGCGTGAATGCGTGCGTGCATACGGTGAATGACCGGAGGGCAAGGACGCTACAAGGACACATCCTTACATATGTATGCACGTCGGCGAGCACATCAACGCGAGCACTGGTTATATCTGTGTCCGTGTACGGCGATACTAATTTTTTTTTTTTTTTTTTTACCGAAACATACCTTGACCTATATTGTTTATTTCGTCCTTTGATCGTAATGCAAATTTAAAAG
This sequence comes from Cataglyphis savignyi, assembly GCA_039654445.1. NCBI lineage: Eukaryota > Metazoa > Arthropoda > Insecta > Hymenoptera > Formicidae > Cataglyphis > Cataglyphis savignyi. Next base: position 2,998,419 of record JBCEZY010000122.1, on the reverse strand, counting down.
TCGAAGGCAAGAAAGGGCGAATGAAATATATACAAAGGGAAATATCGACGCGCGTCAAATGCTTCATTTTTATAGTGATGAGACGAAATGAAAATGTTTGTTGATAAATATTGTTGATATCCGCGCCTTTTTCGCGGAATACATCCGGGAAGTCGGTCCCGGCAATCCGTGGTCGCGAATCTCGTCATCTTGTACGATCTTATCGTCGCGCTCTCTCGACAACATTCGCGCGAGCCTGGTCCAAGTGCAACCACCTCGCAAAATACGTATGGTTGCATTGCTTAAAATAACCCGCACGTATATGCGCGAAACTTGCCCACCTACCTATCCGAAAGTACGGGCTGGTCTCTGGCTGCGCCGAGCGGACAGGTTAAGAGCTGCCTCCTGCAGCTTCGCCATTTAAATACAATGACGACGATCCCAAAGCGTAATGCGCCCACGCCCTGCACGAACTGTATACGACGGCGACTTACGCGTCATCGACATTCCACGACACAACCAAAATGCACACGACTGAGAAATGCGTATGCGTTACACTGTATATATCACAAAGATTATCGATAAAATTACAGATTTGGCTTTTTTGTTTTTAAATATAAAGCATTCAGGCATTTCGTGTTATCAGAAACTTATAGTTAGCCGTTAAAAAATAATTCTCTTCATAATATATTTTTTTTATTTCTTATAGTCGATCCTCTTTATGCATTTGTGCCAAGACGATTGATTTTGTAGAAAAAAATTGGTAAAATTTTTTTCAAGTGCGTTAACTAAAAAAGAGAGTTAGAGAGGGGGAAAGAGAGAAAGAGCTGTCCGAAATAATCAGGATGCCAGGTGGTTGCGAGGATCGCGTGATACTCCACGAAGGATCCCCGATGGGTTCTTGGAAAAAAATCTGTCAATCTGACTGGTAATCGGCGATCGTGTCGTGTTCGAAGTTGAGGGTTTATGGCAGCTTCTCGAGAGGAATGGACAGAAAACGATGCTCCTCTTTGTCTCTCACTCCATCTTTTTATCTTCTTCCCTTTTTTTATAATTTTTTGTTCTCTTTCGCGGCCCAGCAGATCGCGTCTCGGTCGATGAACTTCCTGGAACGATCTTGCGATTGCCTTCTGATGTTTTTTACTTTTACGCCTCTTCCTTTTCTCTTCTCCTTGCAATATAAGACACTCGTGAGAAGCACGAAGACAAAAGTCATACCTCGTAGTTATCCGTTTCTTACCGCAATTATGGATTTTGCGGAATAGCGCTAGAATAGCTTCAGAATAGTCTTCTTATAGTCACGAGATACAAATTAAAAACGCGACAAAAAATATACGGTTCACGGTAAATTCACAGTCCATCGAGAAATGCAAAAAAAAAAAAACTTAATAAAAATCAATTTAAGATAAATGTGATGTTTTAAAATTCGAGTTCGATAGCGCGCGATACAATATTAAAAATCATAAAATATTTAGATGGAAAATTTTAAATGGAATAAATTATCCCAATATATTAATCATTCTCATACAGTGTAATTTTTTATGAAACACGTAGACAGAGGGAGAAATGCAATGTGACAGTGCGAAAAATAGCAACATTAGATTTCACGCAAATGATATTTACGTGTATCGGATTTTATCCAATGTGTAAAAGTGACTTTCTTTTCGAAATTCTTGGAATCGTCATTATTTTTAGTACCTTCCCATTCTGTTATCCGTTCACGTCTGTTTACGCTCGCCTTTGGCGCGGCCACAGACATCGTATTCTTTTCTTTTTCACGCATCTTGTCGACGCGCCTCTTTCTTTTTTACGAGAAAATCTTAGACTCGTGAATTTCATCTTCTATTTTTTTTTGCGGAAGGATTAAAGTGAAGGGTTTAATAGTTAAACTGAAATAATGGGTGATAAACGGGAATAAAGTGGTGAGCGGAAAAAAAAAGAAAGGAAATGAAAAAAGATGAACTCTATTGTGTGTATGTATGTTGAATCAGGCAGATTGAAAATCTACTCGTAAATTTTGTTATTCCCATGGACTTCCCATTTAAGGATACAATGTGTGTCTTGGTTATTTTATGGTACCTGTCGAGAGGTTTTGGGATCGTGCAAGACAGACAACAATAAGGCCCATTCTGATGCAAAGCAGCGACCGGTTAACTGCTCGCCAATGAAACTAACTTTTCTTCTTCTCGTTTTTTTTTCTTTTTTTTTTAATTATTTACCATTGTTTTTATTTACTCGAATTTACTTTCTACGATTTTATATGCTCGCATTTATATGGTATCTTGTTTGTCAAATTATATATACGCAATTAATAACCTTATCTTTTTTTCTCTTTTTATATTTTCGAATAGCAAAAATGTCGCAAGTTACTTAAATACTTATCCCTGTCAATTTAATATAAATTATAAATCTCAAAGGAGGAGAACTTTGTTTGCAGTAAATTCGACAAAAAAAAATGAAAATAAAAATAAAAAAAAAGAAAGGTAGAAAGACTCACGTTTGCAATGGCCCTTATATGCGACGGGAATGGCGCGACCTGCGCGGCAGGCGGCGAGTCGCAGGTGGCAGGCACTCTTGTAGGTGTTTCCGTCGGCCCCGCAGACGGGGCGCGCGCCGGCGACCTGGTGCGGGGGCGCCTGGGGGCACCTGCGGGCGCACCTCACACAGTGAGGGCTCAGGTTCTGGTCCAGCAGACAGCTCCGACCTTGGCCGCACCGGACCCGTGCGCACGAACCTGTTCGACACTTTACACGTTATTACGCACAGTCGTAAACCGCCCCCGTGACAGACGCTTTCTTTAGTTTTTTTTTTTTAATTTTTAATTTTTCGTATTTTTGTTCGACAATTTGATTTGTGCGATTCCGAATGTGTATTTTTGTTTAGTTTAGATATGCGCAGCTCGACTGTCTTTAAAGTAATCGCGAGATCTCATGTGATGGAGAGAGACAGAAAGATAGAGAAAACGCGTTAGATTTAAAATACTGCGATTTGTGCTGCGTTGCTATCTACATTTTTAAAACACGTTGGCATAAATTTAATCGTTACATTAAAAATGTCCTATTAAAACAGTAGAAAATGTATTAAATTTATAAATGTAAGAGCAATTTAAGACGTCATAAAATGAAAAAATTTACATAAATATAATATTTTTAATGAAATACATTTAATACATTAAAACGCAACTCGATTTCAATATCGACCGCAGAATCGCGACTCGGCAAATAAAACTCGTGGGAAGTAAAACGCGTTTTGTTACGGTTCATTAAACATTTCGATATGTTACAAGATGAAAATATTTTTTCCCCGTACGCGCAGTCTCATTAAACCGCGTTACGAGAGGATCGATTACCGAAGCAATTACCATACCGACGAATGACGTATTGGGAGACCAATCCCACAACCGGATGTTTCTTTCAGGTCATTTTGTTGCGTTTCTTTATCCGATCATTAGCGTCCCAGTTAGCACTAATCGCGACAGGCCTTCGAATAAACGATAAACAAGAAACGTCAACGATAAACAAGAAACGTCAACAGAGAGATAACGTTCGATGGTTTCATCAGAGATTAGAGCAAAAAAAAAAAAAAAACAGAAAGAGGGAGAGAAAGGGAAAGACGATTAACTTATTCATACATACTCACTTTGGCAGTGGCCGTTGTAGGCAACCGCGAGTTCGTGGCTGCCCTTCTTGCAAGCTCGCTTTTTGAGTCTGCAGAGGCTCTTATAACTCTTGCCGTCCGTCCCGCAGACCGGTCCACCGCCTCGCGGTGCCTTGCACTCTGGACTGCACACGCACCTCGGCCTTCCTCTACGCACCACGCACTTTTTTCCCTCTTCGCACCTCACTTCCGCGCAACTCTCTGCCGAATAGAAGCAATTCGTACACATTTATACGAGATAACGCGATCAAAATTTCTTTACTCTCTTCGATTATATTCCTCTCGAAACAAAACAAATTTTAATAATCCATTATCGAATAGCGAGTAGTCTGATTATATTACCTCGACAAGGACGACACTGTACACCTCCACCAAGAACCCTCCAGAAGAAGAGACTTCCGCTATCCAGATCCTCCTCGGAATAGGCAGTCGCTGCTGCTGCGTTAGACGCGCAACAATCTTCTCTCGTGACGCCTTGCGATAAAAGTTCCTTGCAGCGGCCGTTACTGATAGACGACCAGCATATTCCACCTAATACAGATAGAACCGAACAAAATATATATTTATTGTTAGATTGATACTACTTCGATATTTAAAAGACACCAAAAGAAAAGAATATTATTATTATATAAATAGATACATATGTAAATTTTAATAATTTTAATAATTTAATAATTTTTTAAATAATTTATGTAGATTATAAGATTTAAATTGATCTATATTTTATAATAGTTATATAGTATAAACCTCTCTATCTCTACACTTATGTTGGTTTCAATTAATTATTTAATTAATTTATTATCTCTCTCTCTCTCTCTCTCTTTCTCTGTTCCCTTATTTCGTTAATAATTTATTTAATTTACCCAAAAAGGCATAACAACTTGGTATACTCAAGACTGAGACAAATTAGCCTTTCTTTCTTAATTTTCAGTTATCGTGACACATCTGGTTAACCGAGACGCGCGTCGCATGCGTGTGGATATATCTTGAAATGAGCGAGCATTATCGATGTAGTTGTATCTCTCTAGTGCCAGCTAGCCACGTTAATGGGGTACGGCAAAAAGGAACGCCTTGTAGGGCTCTCTAATTAAAGTTGCGTATAAAAAAGCAAACATCGGACACGTGATTAGCGCTACGAAAAAGTGGAACAAGGCCTTCTGCTATGTGAAATCATATACACATACGGTGGAAAATAGATATGCGTTGTACGAGACGCGTTGTTTTTCCCACGAAAAAAAAATATGTGGCTTTCACACTTGTAAACGCATTTGTATCTCCTATTTGAAAGTAGTAATGAAAGTAATTAAATCTCTCTTTTCATTATGAAGTATATGTATATCTGATTGAACGCACACACGAACAAAATAAATTGCGAAGATTTGACAAGTAATACGACGAATAATTCGTTAGTTTCATCAGAGAAATGGCATGTCTAGTGTATCTTGACTCAGTGATATATTCATCATTTTTAGAATATTGGACAATGTATTTACTAGATAAACTACGCATTTTTCATAATCATGTTTTTCGCGAATTTAGTTCGCAAAAGTACTTTACGATGTAAGATTAGCACACATAAACCTTGTACAATCGCGGATTACAGGCCTGGAGAATAAACGACACTGTTTACTAAATTCTTCGGCATTAGCATTAGGCAGAAATTCTTCAAAGACTAGCTCATACTTACAATAACGTCTCGCATGCATTAGAGCTGATGATGGATTCGACGATTATCTCTTTGCGCTGCATAGTAAATCTCTTTTTTGTTACAGAACACAAGCGCGTGTGAGATAAGTAATATACTATATACGTAATATATTATCGCGAAAGGAAAATATACTTGATAGTCCACATTCGTTATGTGCATCGCGATAATGTTTTTTATCGCGTTCATTAAAATAGCTATGATCTGTCTTAATATCGATATATAAATATACATGTATATATA
>JBCEZY010000122.1:2939081-2953703 GCA_039654445.1 Cataglyphis savignyi | reverse complement strand
AAAGAAAAAAAACATATATATATATATATATATATATATATATATATATATAATATAATATATAGCCAAATGTAAAATAAAAGTTGTTAAAATTTATGCTATCAACCTTCAATGTATATTTTATAACAAATAATTGTTACAAAATAACAAATAAAACTAAAAAAAAAACCTGGTTCTTCTTCATAGTCGCTTTCGCTATTAGTAGATATATCAGGAGTAATTTCATCAGAAACGTCATCTTTTTCGCTTTCTGAGCATTCACCCTCTTCTGGCTCTGTATCTTCTGAATTTTCTTCTTCGTTTACAATTTTTCGTTTTTTTATGTTATCCTACAAGAGAGACATATATACATATTAAAAGCATAATATAGTTACCTAAAGCCTGTCGTCTGTATCTTTGAATTTTTATATCTGATAGATTCTTTATTAATTCATCTATTTCATCTGAAACCTGTAAATGAAAACAATATGTCAAATACCTTTTTTACAAAAATAAACAGGAATTAATTTTGTAAAATGAAATTGCAACCTTATGTGTTTTCCTATTTTTTTTTTCTTTCTTCTTTCGGCAAATAGGAAATTGCACAGTAGTATCTTCATTTACACAACCTTTGACTTGACTGTGGAATTGATAGGTATTACTAGCCTCATCATAGTAATAATATATCCCAGTATTTCCATCATAATACAGACCTTGCCTCTATAAAATATTTTTTCTGTGCTTATTACGCTTTTTATGCCACATAAAAAATAATATATAAACTTTCAATATTTTTATATTAAGTATAATATAATATACATACGGTATCATAATAATATCCAGTATTATAATCATAATACATCCCTGATGTTTCTTCGTAAACAAAACCATTTTGTAATAAAGTTGATTCTGCTACATGCTTTACTTGATCTACTATATTAGATGATTTAACATCATTATTAATATTCCAATTTTGCAATAATGATTTATCAAGATTAAGCGGATCAGTCTGAGTCCCACAGTGTACGAATGTTTTTTCCAAAAGCAAGTTTTGATGCTTCTACAATAAATCATATTGTAACTTATATTGAGAATATATTATAAAATCTATATTAATGTGTATTTATACATATGATAAATGTAAAGTTTATATAATCAAATATCAAAAATATTTTATGAATATTTTATCATTAAAAACTTAATATGTACCTGTTCATTGAGTTTATTTCGTAATTTAGTAATTTTCTTCCGCTGCCTTTTAATATGGTTACGCAGCTTACATATAAATTTTAAAACGTGAGGTAAATTACATAATTCTTCTGTAAAATCTTCTTCAAAGTCTGATACAATTGTTCCTTCTTCACTTTCACTATGTATCTCACATATATTCATACTTTGTTTACAGAAAACACAATGTATACGAGCACATCAATAAAATAAAATTTCACTATTTTACTCTCGATTGTAAGAAAAGGGAAAGAATTAAAATATTCATTTACACATCCTTAAGTTCAAATTATTTCATTACATTCATGCAAGAACATTTAACATTATATAGATAATGCCAATCGAATTATCTTTATAACCATATTTTATATTGGTTAGATGGGATTTGGAAATCTCTGATGTCCTATTGTAAGATTGTAAGCAGTGCTGACATCTGGAAACAGCTGTTCGTTAACACCCCTTACGCCCCCAGTTGTCTACGACCATCATGGTCGCTCCCAGGTTGATGTAGCTGTCGAAAGTGACATTTGTTAGATGAAAGAGATTAAAGTGTGCCTATATCACCCGTTCGAATAAATATCAGCAGCAAGGACAACGCGGTTCAAGTTCGTATTTCTTCCCTATCTGTTCTTTGAAATGTCGATTGTGTAATTTTGTAATACGCGAATGTTATCCTACGCCTCTTGTCTTGTGCAAGTGGTACTCATCGGTTTATTAAAACTTTGTTCAAACTGATACGATTGCATCTACAAGAAATGAAACAATGATGCCGATAAAAGACAATCAAGATGTGGCATGCTTTTTAGTTACCAAGCATTCTACATGGAAGGGGAAGTAAGTGCATTTTTCTTATTAATAAATAGCTTCCTTATGTGACTGTAATCTAATTTTAAACTTGTTTGAATAAGATTTTGAAACATAAATATATTATATATAATATAAATAAATTCAGTAATAATTGATTATATATTACTCTTTTATATTAAACAAAAAATATTATATATGGCTATTAATAGAAAAATATTTTCTTGTTATTCATATATAATAAAATCTTTAACAATAATATATTTTTTCTTTAAGATATCAATATTATATTTATACTTATACTATTTATATTTAAATAATATATTTTAGATACAAACGTATCTTCTCCATTGGCTCCATGGGGATAACAACATATAATCCTGGTACATTAGAGGTCACAAATAGATGGGAGTATTCCGATTTTATAAATGTACAGCCAATAAATAGAAGTCAATTAGGCTCCCATGAATTTACTATAACTGTACGTAAGGAGCGGAAAAATGATACCATGAAGTTTAGTTCTGAACATAGATCGCACTTGCTGACAGAAGCACTTAAATACAGAAACCAATTTGAAAAATCTAAAGAAACCTTGGTGAGTTATATGTTTCTATTCTTTCTTTTTTTCTCCCTTTTCTATTTTAATAGTTTTCTTATAATTAAACATATTTATTATATTACTCAGATTAATTGACTATCTAGAAAATTATTACAAAATATTTAGCATTATGTTTAGCATTATGAAATATTATTGTATATGAAGAAAATCTTACAAAACAAAAAAGAGAAAAAAATTACAAACTATATAACATATACAATTTTGCATATATAATGTTAATAAAAAATTTTTGTATTTATAGAGATATCAAGCTTACAAACATCATTGGTCTGACACAAGATTACCCATTGTATTAGAAATAACACCATACAGTCTCGATCAATTAGATCCTGCAACAAACATGGTATTAGCTAGTTACTGTTATAAAGATTTTGAAGGGCTTCTGACAATGAAAGATTATCCCAATGGATTTGTGATTGTATGTGGTGGCTTTGGTCGCCTGCATCTTTTTGCTTCTATCTATATGGAAGAGATAAAGAAAAAGTTACAGGAAGCTGCACTAAATAATTTAGGCATTAATATAAAAATGTTGAAGGAGCCTATAAAACTCGACGATTTTATTGCTCAAAGATTAGGAAAGTTTAGCGGCGATGAGTATATAACGAGTGTTTCGGAATTTACTGTACAAAAAATCTCCTCCAGGCATTTGGACCCACAAAGAAGAACGCTTTGTCTTTCTGACACCTGCCTATTGGAAAGAGATCCTCAAACATACAACATTTGTACACTTAGGCCATTATCGGACATTTTTACTTTGATTCGTGATAACGATAATCCTCAACTATTTACTATACAATATCTTAATGGTCAAACGCGCAGTTATACTGCGACGAATAGAGATTCCTTATTAGCATCTTTACTAGACGGTGTAAGAGCATCCGGCAATAGAGATGTCCATGTAAAGATGTATCCTATAGCCAGAGGTAAAAGACTCGGACCTTTCAATCTATCTGTTGATGAAGAGGTCGAAACGACGCACATTAAATTTCTTCAACAACCACCTGGAGGACGTACGTTTGCTGAAATTCTGGAGAGATTTAATGCAAACATACCATACAGTGGTCTTAATTATTCCACTACTCAAGATGTAAGATAAAGCACTTTTTTATCTGATAATATGTATATGAGATTAATAAGAAAATATAGTTGAGTACCTATGCATAAAAGTTTGTACAGTACATTGAAGCGGTTAAAGTACATTAATCGAGTGAGTTTGAAATATTTTTGAAACTTTATAAACTTTATAATAAAGAATTACAAACATTTATTTTTATATCATGTAAAGAACATATTTGTACATATAAAAATTATAAAGTTTCAAAAATAAAAATATTGCATAAATATATAGATAATGCATATCAAGAGACACATAAGACACATTTTCTGTTTAGGAATTTGTACCGCTTGAATGGACTGTAACAACGTTACAACTTCAAGTACATCGTATCACAAATGATTACTTACAGGGAATCTTTACTGAAAACAAAGACAAGATTATCCTTGGAGCTTTGAATACTTTAATCAGCAAAGATTTAGAGACAAACTGCGAGATTGAGGCACAATTTCATGCACTACGAAGATTGGTGGCTAATAAAATTGGCTTTGCTGCATTTACAACGCTTTCTGGTTTTAGAGAAGCTGTTGGTACAAAAGTCGTAAAGGCTTTAAAGAAACAAAATTCTGGTGTAACGCAAGCTGCCATAGATTGTATTTGTGCTCTGATGCAACCAATGCATGACGATTGTGATTTAAGACAAGAACAATTGAACAAAAGTAGCTTGCTCAGCAGTAATAAGTTTTTAGAAAGTTTGCTTGAAATGTGGGTTAATCATATTGTAAGTATTTAAAATTACACATCTAATGTTACACATATATTTAGTCTTATTATACTTGTAAAATCACAGCTTGTGTCTAAAGTCTATTTGAAACTTATATGTGGATGCTGCATATGTTATATAACTTATGTAGATGCTTCAGCTTATTTTATGTCCCAAATAATTTTATGATGTATATCTTTTTATCATCGAGATATTTATATTTTGATTGCATTTTGATGCGAATTCTATATATTTCATTTAATGAAATATCTAAAAACAAAAAACAGTTTTTTTGGGTTGATATATTTAAAAATTCTTATAAAAAATATAATGCAATATAAAAAGATATACATTTACACTATAAAATGTTGAAATGTTTTAATTCAATTGCTACAATAAAGTTATTTTTTTGTTAATATTACAGAATCATGGTACAGGTGCATTGGTAGTCTCTGCTATGCTCGATCTTTTAACATTCGCCCTGTGTGTGCCATACAGTGAAACGACTGATGGTAAACATTTTGACAATCTTTTAGAAATGGTTGCTACAAGAGGCAGATCTTTGTTTAAATTATTTCAACATCCTTCACTGGCTGTGGTCAAAGGTGCTGGATTGATAATGCGTGCAATCATTGAAGAAGGTGCACCAGAAGTTGCAGCAAAGATGCAAGAGCTGGCACTCGCGGAAGGGGCTCTACCAAGACATCTATTAAATAGTTTATTTACTGTTGGAAGTGATAGCAGACTGTTAACGCATCGACAATTGTGCCGACATCTAGTAGGTTTATGGGTCACGGGACATCCCACAGCTATGGGATTATTGAAACGAATTATGGTGAGTCGATTATATTATCTTTAATTTATATATGGGTGTGCATTATATGTGTGTGTATTCCCTATAAGAGACATTTAAGATATAATGTGGAACTATTGCTTTATTTGTAGCCAGTCGGTTTGTTGAATTATTTGAACTCTGATGAAAAAATACCAGAGTCGTTCGTTGAAGAAGAAAGATTGAACAACCGTGATAATTTAAAGATAGCAATAGATCACGCATCTAGAAATAAAAAAAGCCCGCAATGGATTGCTATCGAACGTCAGATGCGAGTAGTTGAGAAGCATGTAGAAAATGCTCTGCAACATTGGGGTGCTCGTATTGGAATAGAGCGAAGAGAAAAAATTAAAGAGCGTCCGATAGTATTGAGAAAACGTAGGGAACGAATTAAATCTGAAGCAAATTGGAAATTATTCTATTATAAATTTAATCAAGATCACGCACTGCCAAATTTGATTTGGAATCATAAAACAAGAGAAGAGTTGAGAATAGCGCTGGAAAATGAAATACGTGCATTTACTTCAGATAAAGATTTGGCTGGTGGAACTTTGATTGCGTGGAATCATAGAGAATTTGAGGTACAATATCAATGTCTCTCAGATGAAGTTAAAATTGGAGATTATTACTTGAGGCTTTTGTTAGAAAAAGATACTCCGGACAACCCGATAAGAAAATCGTAAGCACATGTTTGTAATTATTTTTCATACATTTACAGGAAACATTTATAATATATATAATTGATACAAAAAAAGGATATTGTTTATTGATATTATGATTATGTTTGATATTAATTTTTAGTATAGTCTTTTGACATATTGTAACAGTAGATTTTTTTTGTTTTTAATTACAGATACGAGTTTTTTAATGATTTATATCATAGATTCTTATTGACTGCGAAAATCGAAATGAAGTGCCTTTGCTTGCAAGCAATGACGATAGTGTATGGTCGATATTACGAGGACATTGGTCCATTCTCAGATACAAAATATATACTGGGAATGTTGGAGCGTTGCTTAGATAGAACAGAACGCGATAGGCTAGTTATGTTCATAAATAAGCTCATATTACATAGACGAAACGTCAAAGATATAATGGATCAAAATGGAGTAAGAACTTTGGTCGATTTATTGACATTAGCGCATTTACATACTTCCCGAGCAGTTGTGCCAGCGCAAACTAATGTGATAGAGGCAGGCCCGCAGCAGGAACGAATGGAAAAGGAATGGTATTATAATAACGGAGAGCAACGTGAAGGCCCGATAAGTTTAAGAGATCTAAAAGAATTGTACAGTTCGAATCAAGTGACTTATAAAACAAAAGTTTGGGCACAGGGATTAGATGGATGGAAAACAATTTCGCAAGTGCCGCAATTAAAGTGGAGTCTCGTTGCGAAAGGAACTCCCGTAATAAATGAAAGTGAATTGGCCAATTTAATCTTGAATATCTTAATTAAGATGTGCGAATATTTTCCAAGTAGAGACGCCGATGACGCGGTGATCAGACCATTGCCACGCGTAAAGCGATTATTATCCGACCTTCAGTACCTGCCACATATTGTACAGCTTTTACTAACGTTTGACCCGATTCTAGTTGAAAGAGTTGCCACATTGTTATGTGAAATAATGCGAGATAACGCGGATGTGTCGAAAATTTATCTTACCGGCGTGTTTTACTTCATCTTAATGTATACTGGTTCTAACGTCTTACCAATTGCAAGGTTTTTACAGCTTACGCACACAAAACAAGCCTTTAGGAACGATGATGTAAATTTATTTTTTTTTTTTATAATACTTTAATATATAAATTCTAGAGATTATACATATAACATTGTTATTATATTCTTTAGACCACTTCTTCAGATATTATGCAACGAAGTATTCTCGGTCAACTATTACCCGATGCAATGGTTAATTATTTGGAAAATCACGGGGCGGAGAAATTTGCACAGATATTTCTCGGAGATTACGATACGCCGGAAGCAATTTGGAACGCGGAGATGCGACGAATGCTTATCGAGAAAATTGCTGCGCATATCGCAGATTTTAGTCCCAAGTTACGAAGTCATACCATGGCCAGGTATCAGTATATTGCTATACCTGCTGTAAGATATCCACAATTGGAGAATGAATTGTTCTGCCAGATATTCTATCTCAGACATCTTTGTGATACCGTTAAATTCCCACAGTGGCCTATTCCAGAACCCGTAAGTTTAGACAATTGACTTTGTCTTTTATACTGTAAGCAATACTTTATACAGTCATAATTATTATATGAGTGTAATATTTAATTAGGTGCAATTATTAAAAGACGTATTAGATGCATGGAAAAAAGAAGTTGAAAAGAAACCACCTTTGATGACTGTGGACGAGGCTTACAAGCAACTTGGTTTATCTGTTGGAAAACAACATGATGGAGCGATTGTTAGGAAATCATTTTATAAATTAGCTCAAATGTATCATCCTGATAAAAATCCTGAGGGGAGAGTAAGTCTGTATTTATATTTTATTTTGTGATTTATATTTTGTTTATATATATACATATTGTTAAAGCATTTATTTATTTGATAATTTTAGGATAAATTCGAGGCTGTTAGTCAAGCGTACGAATTTTTATGCAGTCGCAGTTGTTGGTCGACTACTGGTCCTAATCCCGATAATATTGTTTTGATTCTGAGAACACAGAGCATACTTTTTCATAGATATACAGATGAACTTAGACCTTATAAGTATGCCGGTTATCCCCAGTTAATCAAGACGATTAAGCTAGAGACAGACGATGAACGATTATTTTCCAAATCTGCCCCATTGCTGGCAGCTGCAAGCGAACTCGCGTATCACACGGTGCATTGCTCGGCATTAAATGCTGAAGAATTGCGAAGAGAGGGTGGTTTAGATGTGTTATTGGAAGCATATACGCGATGCGTGTCTGTTTTGAGTAATTCGAGTAAACCCACCGACATAGCGGTGCAAGTATGTATGCATATCACTAGATGTTTTGCTGTTGCTGGATCGTTCCGAGGATGCAGAGATAAGATTATCGAATTACCGCAACTTGTAAAAGATCTTTGCAGAATATTGCATTTTAAGGTATCTGCAAAAGTATTTTTACAATTACAAAATATCTTTTTATTTAATTCATTTATTTGCAAGAATGTATTTCAATCTTGATTTCCTATTTTTCTTTACAGCATTTAACGAAATTATGTGCGGTTGCTACAGAATGTATTTCATCTCTTGCTACAGATAGTATATTACAAATGCAGTTATTACAATCTGGTGCTTTGTGGGATCTGTTGCTCTTTATGTTTAACTATGATTACACGTTAGAGGAAGGCGGCGTGGAAAGAAATCAGGATGAAAATCGTCAGGAAGTGGCCAATAATTTAGCTAAATTGGCAGTTCGCGCTTGTGCTAGATTAGGCGGTTACATGAAGGGAGAAAACGAGACGCCCATTAATCCCGTTACCGTTGCCGCACTAGAAAGCTTATTAACGCCTTATCTAGCACGTCAGCTTGTTAAAGATAAACCTGAGGAGATTTTAAAGATATTAAATTCTAATTGTTCAAATCCATATTTAATTTGGGACAATGGAACTAGAGCGGAATTAAATGAATATTTAGAAGCGAAACAGCAAGAGAGATTAAATAATAGCGATAATTTTGAACATGATTTTAGTGATTTTAAGTATACCGCTCATGCTAATGAATTAGTAATTGGTGAAATATTTGTGAAAATATATAATGAACAACCAGTATATCCAATTGAGGTAAATTAATGTCTTTTTTTTTTTTTTTAAATAAGACTATAGAATAAACTATAGAGAACTTATTTAATTTAAAATAATTGATGATAAAAGTAATCTAAAAGAGTTATTTGATTTTCAGAATCCAAAGAGTTTTACAATAAATTTGCTCGAATTTCTATTGTTCTCTTCGGAATATTTGACATCTTTGGGAAGTGTTCCTCTAAATAAAAAGGATCAAGAAAAATTGGAACACATTGTTATGGCGCTTAAAGCATTGAATAATGTTATTAAAAATAATCCTGGAATTGAATTACAATGTATGGGGCACTTTAAGTTGCTATTCGGACTTTTGAATTGTAATAACTTTAAATTAATTCAAAAGAGCGCTCTAGAAATAATCAGTAATGTTACCAAAAATCAGGAATGTGTTGATGATATAGCCGCGAATGAAGTTGTAGTGCATTTATTATTATGTTTGCACAGCCTAAAGGAATGTCAGCTTCTTGCATTAGAAACTTTATATGCACTAATGAGTTCGACTAAAATTGTAAAAGATGCATTAGCAAAAGGTTTGTAAAGAATATAGTTGAATATATGAAAAGAAAGTAGATATTAGAAAGTATATTTCTATAAATTGATGAGGCTTTTCAATATAATTCAGATCTAATGTATTTGTAATATTTTCTAGGAGCTGTTGTATATATTCTCGATCTGTTTTGTAATTCAAGTAACGTTCAAATAAGAGAAGCAGCAGCTGAGTTGCTTGCGAAAATGTCATCTGATAAATTAGCTGGGCCAAAAGTTAAACTTGATTTATCGAAATTTTTGCCTAGATTATTCAGCGAAGCTATTCGCGATGCACCTAAGCAATGTGTACACATGTTTGAAACAAAGCACGAAAATCCTGAATTGATATGGGACGATGATGCGAAAGCTAGAGTAGCAAGAATTATTGCCGAGTTAAAAGATGAGTAAGTTTTTAACAAAAATTGCGATGTATCTTATTCTCGTTTCTTTCTTTTTTTGGCAATGTGAAATTAATTATGTTTTTTTATCTTTTAGATATCATGCATTACAGAGACGGAATCCTAATGCCATATTAAAATTACCTGATACACAGAATAATATTGACATCGCGACCAACGAACCTGTCGTAGGTGGAGTATATCTTAGATTATTCATAGCCAGTCCTGCTTGGGCGCTTAGGAAACCAAAAGAATTTTTAAGTGAACTGATGGATACTACATTAACACTGATGTCCAAGGAAAAGACTGATGTAAATGTTATAAAATGAATCAATACTAAAACATATTATTATATACTAAAACATATATAAATTTTGTGTCAATATGTATTTGTTTTGTATTTGTATTTATATTTATATTTTTACAACTAGACGGATATGTTGGAATTAACGACCCAGGCTCTCGTATGTCTATTGCAAGCACAACCTACTTTGGCAGATCAAGTACCATCCTTGGGACATATACCGCGACTTTGTCGACAAATGGCTGTGCAAAATAGTCAGCCATTGGTATATAAAACAGCTATATTAATTCTGCATCAGTTAGCTACAAGTGAAGTAAGTGCTTTTGATTTTGTATGTGTGCACACATGTATAATAATTATAGTTACAATTTTAATTCTCGTTTTCGATTTATATTTGCATAGATTTGTATCTCGTCCATATGTCAGACAGATTGCATAAGTCCGTTAAAGCATGCGATGCAATCGAGAAGAGACATGATTGCAGTGGCATGCGAAACATTGAACAGGTTATTTTCAACGAATGAAGATAGACTTATTAAGCAGGTAGGCACGTGTGAAAAGCGTTTGTGTAATTACACATTATCATGTTCAGAAATGTTAGCTATAATAATTGTTACTACATGTAGGCATTGGATGCCGAAATGGTACCATATCTCTTAAATATATTAGAAGGGCGATTAGATATTGTTGAGAATCCTGCCACGACTAAAGCACAAATAGTAAAAGCTTTAAAAGCTATGACAAAAAGTTTACTTCTTGGTGAAAAAGTTAATGCTATTTTGGAAAAGTCAAGCGTATGGGCCGAATATAAGGATCAACGACATGATCTATTTATTTCTAACAATACTAGTTCTGGTTATCTTACAGGTAAAATATATCAATAGCTTTTAACGTGTATAAAAATGAATATTTTTTGCTAATTAAAATTTTCTAATGTTTGATTGTTATTAGCTGCAACGCCTGTATCTGCTGGCTATTTAACAGCAGGACCAAGTGCAACTTTGACCGCGGGTCCACCACCGGTAGACAAAGAAGATAATCTAATTAATAGAAATGATAGCATCTGATACAGGTAGCATCGTAAGTGGTGCAAAAAACAGTGAGAGGATGTCAGTACTGTATGTGAGAGAGATTCCTATCGGTAAATAAAATACCGATATAGAGACTACATTGTCTGTGATTTTTGGCTTCTTAAAGAATGAAATTTATTAATCAAATATTGTTTTTGCTGTATAATCTTTATATTATAGGATCATAATATATTTCGTTCTTTTTAATTACATTTATATATGAGTCGTAGTGTGTAATGTAACTATAAATAAAACTTAAATTATCAGTTTTTAAGATAACACAAGTATAGATATATTGATAAATTATAGTACACTTTATTATATCAAACAAGTTTTCGGACAAATTTTTATCTTATACTCAGCAGCGTCATGTAATATGACATTTTGTTACGTTTCTGGTAAACGGATTTTTATTTGTAAATTTGTCCGCGCAGGATATTTAAAGAAACAAAAATATAATTCGATAGTATTGCCTGAGGTGCATTCAAAGACATTAATCGATTTTTTTTGTATTTAAAAAATTTAAGTGAAGAAATAATTATCAGTTAATTTAGCTTAGAATAATTATTATAAGTTATTTTGTTTTCTGATTTTGACACAATCATGTTTTCACACCTATATGTAATCAACTAAGTTTTGTAGTTTAACTTTTAAGCTTAATTACGCGTTAATTACATCTTTACTTGAATTTTTATTAAGGAAAAATTAATATACTATATGAAGAAATATGTCTATCTTAACCATTTCTCATATCTTTAGAGATATCTATATATGTATGATACAGAATATTATGAGATGTTTATTTTTTAACTAGATTAACCATGAGTTTACATGTAAAAATTTTCAAGAGAACTATGAGTAAGATTTATGTAATAATTTGCAGTAAAATCAAAAAAAGAAAAAAAAGAAAACCAACAAGAATTCATATGTAGTAATGCAACAACTTTCTCTGTGATAGCATGTTAATTGTGACATATACATATAATGAAAGATGGTGATACATTCTAAGTCTCGCCATTGCAAAAACACATTTTCATTGGTCACATTCCAAGCAGTCAAAAATATAAAATGTACTTATACAAAATTGAGCATGTCCTTGTGAAAGAAAAAAATTAAAAAGTATGAAAAAATTAACATATATTAAAAAATTGGAAAATATCTCTATCCATTCATTCATAATGAAAAAAGTTAAATTTTTTCTTGAAGTTATATTATAGAATAAAAAGTTTGATTGAAAAGTATAATTATACTTATTTGTGCAAAACATTTTTATAATGTACATATTATTTTCTTGAAACGATATTACATATTTTTAAATCAGAAGATATTCTCGATTGTACGCTTGGTAACTATCGCGATTTAAACGTATCTTGAATTTTGGATGTCATACTTGCTATTTATTATCTTGAAATATACATTACTATGTATACTTTAATATTAAAAATATATATACTATTTATATCATTATAATTATATAATATATATCAATTTTTCTACGACCTTTCTAATATTTTCCAATCATACAAAATAGAGTTCTATTCAAATCGTCAAAAATTGCAGAATATTTTTTATTGAACAAATTATTTGCATTTATTTATTCTCAGATTTTTCGAGGAAGAATTTTAAGTTTTAATTACTAAGATCTGCTCGAAAATTAAAGCGATAACATCTGATAATGTTATAAAAAGGACTCTTCATAATATCCATTTATGGATATTTATAGATGTAATGGCAAAATTTCCAAAAAATATTTATATAATAGACATTAGCTAAAGAAAAATTTTAAAAAAAGAAGAAAAAGGAAACATAAAAGCATCTTTTAGATATCTTTACATTTAGACCTCGTCTGAGCAACACCTCTTTCTTTATAATAATTAATGCACTGTATCGTGTATAAATAATTTGTTAATTTAATTGCGAATGAAAGATCCTTAGTTAAGTTAATGTATTTTATCTCACAAAGTTCTTAAAATTGTGAGCAATATATTGTAAATACGTACATATATGTATGGGAAAGAATTTATCACAGATCATCATACATATGATTAGAAAATAAATGATTTTGCACATGATACGAATTCCTTGAATCATTCGATTTGATGAGTTAATTAATATAATTGTGCTCTTTTTTATTATTATTATATTATTATTTTAACTTGTAACTTTTCTATTTAACATGTAGTATTGAGCGATTTTGCACCGTTAATTTCATCAGCTGATTCTTGTAGAATCTCATACAGATTTAAGTATTTATTTTCCGAATAATTACTGAGCAATTTGTCTAAACTTTGTTTCAATTCAGTAAAAGTCGGTCTACTTTGCGGCCTCAGATTCCAACACGAATACATTATATTATATCTGTATATAAACAAAAATAAAAAAATTTTTATATATATATTTAAAAATCATAGAATTTTATTAGATAAAAAGACTGTGTTACAATATATATACGTACAGTTCTCTACCGCAATTTGGTGGTCTTTCCATCCGGTATCCAGATTTAAGAAGTTGCAAAATTCTATTTGTGGGAGTTCCAGGATATGGCATGGCACCTAAAGTGACTATTTCCCACAATAGAATGCCAAAAGCCCATCTATATATAATTTCAATTTTTATTATAAATATTAAAACAAATAGCACACATATAATATATATCATAGTTTGACGAAATAAAATGCATACACATCGCTATAAGTAGTATATATTTGATGCGTCAAAGCCTCAATTGCCATCCATTTCAAAGGTAATTTGCCATTACCTTTCTTTCGATAAACATTTTCTTGATAAATATCACGACTGAGACCAAAATCTGAAATTTTCACCACTCTATCCGGTCGCACTAATACGTTACGAGCAGCCAAATCACGATGTACTATCCGATTGGAAGATAAAAATTCCTAAACATTTTCATTTTTTCAAAATAATAAAGTTAAAAAAATAAATATCATCGATTTCAGTATATGAAATTATTATCTTTTTCATAAGATATAGTAATTTGTGAGACTAATTTTAAAAGTATAGCGCGTATATATAAATATGAAACATATATAATTATTATTAATAGATTATTATAATTATTATTAAATTGTTAGGTAATATTGACATAACTTACCATTCCTGTAGCTACTTGTCTAGCGAAATTCAATAAATCAGCGGAAGTAATATTTTCTGTATATTTTATTACATCTGTCGAAACATTATTAGAAGCATTATTAAAATTGTATTATATATATACATACATACATACATACATATAC
>JBCEZY010000122.1:2891264-2913015 GCA_039654445.1 Cataglyphis savignyi | reverse complement strand
TATATGTGTAGAAAATTGTAAGGTATGAGTTTACTTTAGATTAAAAAAATCGATGTAATTATGAACTTTTCTTCAATTTTTTAATTTTGTATAAAATGATTTAAAGTATTATGTGTTACAAACATGTATAACAATTATGTAATAAGTTATTTATGTACTTATATACAAAATCTATATATATATATATATATATTATATATATATATATATATGTATGCATGTATGTATAATATATGTATAATATATATGTATAATAATGATATATTTATTGAGAGATAAAAATCTATATAGAAAAAGGATAAAACCAAATTATTTACTAATATGAAATTATTACACTTAAATACTAATATAAAAATAATTACATACATTGATTTCGAAGAGATTAAGAAATATTACTTTTATCTTCATATGCTTATTTTATGATATTGTATATATATTTAATGTAATAAATTATGATTTTTATAAAAAATGCAAAAATTATATTAATATTTTACATATAAATCTCTTTTACTTTCTATACCTAAGCTTGATATTTTATAGTCATAGCTTATATTTTATTTCGCATATTCGAGTCAAAATCTTGTAAAGTTAAATAAGCATTATTGTAAGGAAAATAGATATAGATCTTTTTATGATTTTGATAAGTTTATTTACATTAAAATATTTCTACATATTTTCCGATAATATGTACGAAAAGGAAAAAAAAGAGAAAGAAGAAAGAGAAAAGAGAAAGAAACAAAAATAGAGTGATAATTTTTCGAGAATAGTGGATTCATCACATCTGCTTTTCGCTTTCACAGAGAGAGCATAGGCTTTAAATATCTGAAAACTCAAAATCGCAAATATTAGTATTATACAAATATTTATCATTTTCTTGTTGCTTAAAAATGTAGTTTTTGAGATTAAAATAATTTTGAGAAAAATAGAGGTACAAGTGTAAATTAAAATGTTTGGCTACAATGTCGCTTGTGTTTGAAATTTTTATATCTATGTACTTTACCTGCATACATACTTACGTCCTCAATTGTGATCTCGAGTAACTTTAAGAGAAACCTTAGCGCGCAGATATAAATCTAGTTAAATCGTTGTATAAACCTTGTTGAACTGTTTAGCGAACAGTGTATGTGTATTTTTACGCAGTAGACGTAGGCGCAAGTATATCACACATTTTTTCCTCTCCTCCTCATCAATTGTATTCATCATCACTTCTTCCATTGCCTCCCCTCCTCACAGGGAGGGCTACAAGTGAAACATCACCAAATTGCCAATTAGAACAACACATACTAATCATAGTTTCATAGTATACTTTTATTTCAGTATTGAGAAACATATATCTTTTTATTTTCGTCATTTTTATGTTATTGATACTTTATTTTGTGTAATTGTCCCTTTTTAGTTGAACAAGAATATTGAAACGCGTGCATTTATCGCGTATTAGTACCGATTTATATCATGTTTTTTACTTTCTAATATTTGCAGTTACAAAAGTACTCAGATGTAATTATATATAAAACTATTGAAATTTCAATTTAAAATTCTATGCTATCTCTTGCCTCGAATATAATTCCTATCAGTTTATTTGAACAAAATTCGGATTATACTTTTGTATGGTTTATATGCATGACCTCATTATTAATACAAACTATATTAAACATATATACTGAAAAGTTGATGTGTATTAAGTATCCCAGGCAATCCCCCATGAATACCTTGTAACGGGATCGGCGCTAAAGGCCCTTGAAAGGTCCGGCCGCACTTAAAGATGATTTGAATCGAAGACACATCTGAAACATAAGCAGTCTCGTACAATCTTGTCACGTTCAAAATCATACCGTGAACCATTCACAACAGCATCGATATTCGTTCCTAATTTTAAAAATCTAAATGAATATGAAAATTTTCGAGCTTTTAGAGTTTAATCCTAAGATTATAAAAAGTATAAAAAGGACGCTATAAATAAAATTAGAATGCCACGTCTGCAGTAATATATGACTCTTACTTAATGCAAATTGCTACATAATTTTTTGATAATTGTCATTATTTCGCTTATAATATCTCAATACCGCTTTATATATCTTTAAATTTTGCGTCGCAATGCAAATATATACACTTTCATTTCTATTTAGCATTATCGCAATATATATAATTACATATATGATTATAGAAATATTAGATAAGCATCTCATTCGATCCGTCGGACATGATTATAATCATATATCGAGATATGCTATTAAATATTAAAATTGATGTACTATTAAACATGTTATCAATTAGAAACTGAACGCTATATACATATACATGTATGTATATATATATATATATATATATATGTATAGATATATATGCATAATCATCTACCATACTATCACTGTTATAGAATGGAATTCGATAAACATATCCATCTTCTTTAAATTTGAGAGATAGAATGCAAAAAAAACAAAGACAAAGATAATGAAAGAGAGAAAAATACGTCTGTGAGAAATATTTTAACTATATTCACACTTGTGATTTAAGACTGAAAAGACAAAATACAGGACGTTCTTCTCATTTTGTTAAGCATGTGTCGTTTTATTTTCAATAGCTATTGTATATTTGCTATACACTTTATCTTCAAATTGGAGCAAGTTTCTTTGCCACTAAGGCTTCTAATGCTGTGTGTGTGTGTGTATATATGTGTCTGCACGTATGCTCGCTGATGAGGTATTCTAAACGGATCGAAGAGTGTGTCCAATAAGGGGCTTACAGTTTTTTATATGTACAAATCCTTCTCGCTTCGTGGAAATATGAACGTACAATTTCATGAAGCATCTATAATATGAGCGCACGATCTATAATCAAATTATGAAGTGCTATTTATAAGGATTTATGTTGTGCTCTCTCCAAATCATGAGAATTGGAAAGGGGAACAATACTACAATTGTATATCAAGTTTTCAATATCTGATACTATGTAGTTTGTGCTGAAAGAGGCGGTCGTTTTTATCCATATTTTTCTCATACAATATACAATATATAATCAATATATTTTAAAAACTGATATTTTCCATATCAAGAGAATTATTAATATGACCATACTTCCAGATTAAATATTATAGACTAATATATATTTAGAGAACATCTACATATAACAAGTCAGTAATTTTTATATTCACAATTGATTATGTTGAGTATAAAAATATTATACTTTATTAATCTGATAATAGCATCACATACAATTAAATTATATTTTTGGATTCATGGTGTATAGCATTCTATACGAGCGTAACTATATTTCAAAATTATATCTTTTTTTTTATTGCAATTCTCATATATTATACGAAATAATTTATAAAATATTGAACCGCCTCTTCCTGCTAAAACACAAATACGGATATTCTATGTGTAAAAACAAGTATTTGGAATGGAGGCAGGGAAGGAACGAGAATAAGAGAAACAGAGATGGAGAGAATAGAGAGACGTACCGCGCGCTCTCCCCTATCAAATAATATTTAATAGGAAGGGGATTATTAACGACCTCATTTTACAAAGTAATGTCAATAAATTCTTCGATGCTAAAGGACCCCAGATAGGGTTACCTATATTTTTTCTTGTATAAAGGGATGTGCCAGGGCGTGATTTACTGTGATCCTCTTCCCCGCATCCAGCATCAGCGTTCGTTCCAATAAATCCTTCAGTTGTCCAACTTTACGATTTTGTTCTGGTGGTAAAGAATTCCCACCGAGTTCCGCGCTGAGATCGCGAGTCGCTGGCAGTGTCGACATTACGACAACCTTTTCCTAGAAATTATATTATTCAGTGAATTCTGCGATATTTCTTCAATAAATAACGCAAAAAATCTATAATTATACGATAAGATATATCAATGTATTAGATTTCTTGATGCGCCTAAAAAAACAGCGTTACTTACTGCGCGATTTGGCGCGAGTTATGGAATTAAAAAATTGCAAAGTATTAACTTACCCGTTCCGTAACTTTATCAACCTCGTGATACAGGAAACTGCAGTTACTATCAAAATGTTGATCCTTAAATGTCCCCTTTCGAATTAGTTTGTTCGGCATTTTACCCTTTAGATCCATAAAGTACTTTAACATTTGGTTGTTCGTTTTTCCCGAAAACATTATCTTTCCCGTGTAAAGCTCGTATATGGTGCACCCCACAGACCACATGTCAATGCCAAAATCATACGGTATACCAAGAACTAGAAAATAATGACATTACTTTCGGTTCGAGACATTTCAAATTCAATTTCTACCATCTTTTTAATGTTGTGCAAGTTTGAACTAATTTATATAGCAGTCATATATCACTGTAATTTTTTTTTTTATAAAATGACAATATATAAACATATAACAATTTTAGTTTAATCAAGATTCTTGTTATTAAATATTTGGATGAGTGCGCATATAATGCGTATTGTTATGATCGTAAGTACCTATTTCTAAATATGGCGCGAAACGAAGAGGACGAAACTAATGCTTGTAAAGTCGCTGTATGCCTAGAACTGTTTGTCAGATATTACGAGATAAATATCACCAGTAAAACATACACAGTGGATGTGATATATAATGTTATTGAAATATAAGTAACATGTAAATCAGTTAAAAAAAAAAATGTTTATATATAGATCTATTGAAAAAGTTTAATGCGCGCAGAGTAAGCAGTTACTAGAGTAAGCAATAACGGTTTCCACGAACTAAAAACAAGAGATTATTCATAAATAAATAGATTTTAATAGAGTTATATAAATAAAAGAGAAGAAACGATATGTAATAACTCTAGATTGATTCAATAAATCAAAGTACTTACTAATTTCGGGTGCACGATAAAATCTTGAGACCAAATATGGTGTTATTTCATTTTCATGTGCGTGCGATGCGGAACCAAAATCACAGAGTTTCAGCACTAACTTGCTTTCACTGACTAGAATATTATCCGGTTTGATGTCAGCATGCAGAATATTTGCACGTTTTAATAACTTTAGTGCTAGAAAAAGTTGCTGCGTATACGACCTTACTGCTTTAACATGTAAACCAACGTCTTTGCCATATTTTTTTAAAACCTGCAATTTTAAAAGAAATATAATTATTGCAACAACGTTCTCTAATTGTATTTTGTTTATGATAAATGTACATACCTCTCTTAAATTCATAGCTAAAGGTTCGAAAACCATGCATAAATGGTTTTTGTGAAAGAAATGCCTAAATAAACGCAAACAATGAAATCTATCTTCTGGATCAGCATCATTCAACTTTCTAAGGATTTCTAGTTCCTTCAAACCGGTTCTATGCCTATAAGAACAAAAGATAGTAGCATTATATATCGCGATCAGAAATCGAAAATATTGTACTTACATTATCTCATTGTTCCTTATAATTTTCACTGCTACATCCAAATTTCCTCTAGCACTGTCTCTCGCTCTTACAACATTGCTAAATACACCTTGTCCCGTATACCCGTAGACTACGTATCGCGCATCTAGTGTTTCTCCAACGCGTACACTGAGAAATAAATTATTAGCTTCCAAATTAATTATTATTCTTTTAAATTAAAAAAAAAGAATATGAAACAAAAAGGAATAATGTCACTAACCGATAATATCCTTCCGCATCGTCCCAGTTATCCGTTAAGCTAGGATTATCTGGTCCTCCTTGACGTTTACCTTCAACTGTCGGACTCTGAATAACAAATTAAGATAAAAGAAAATATAATAAATAAAAAAAATTTAAGCTTTAGAGAAATAAAATAGAAAATATACATTAAAATCTCCGATATTATCTGCTTCTGCAAACATGTCCCATTCGTTCGATTTTTTTGAAGTTTGCTTTTCCTCTTGTTTAAATTTCTCAGATGTTTTGACGTTCCCAGTTTTGTCAGATTCGCTGGGTGATGCGTCCTCGAATCTAGATTTTCTTTTCTTAGCTGGAGGCGAAGATTCTAGTTTTTCTGTAGGCAGTGGTGGAGTATGGCTCTCCAATATAGATTCATTATTATTGGATGGAATTTCTATAGATTTTTGTGATATATTAGATTGACTTTCTGGAGAAGCAGTGATATTTACGTCGGCAGACATATTAGAATCCTCATTTGGTCCACTTAGCCTCTGTAGGAAAAAAAAAAAAAAAAAAAAAAAAAAAAAAAAAAAAAAATATATATATGTATATGTATATGTACATATATATATATATATATATATATATATATACATATATACATATACATACACGCACACACACACACACACATATATATCCAATATGATCATAATGGATGAATATAATGAAGTAATACATGTGCATGTAATGTTTATGTAATTTATGCAATTTACTTTGAGCAATTCTTCTCTTTGTTTTCGTCGACGTTCAATAATCGCTTCTTCGTCCTCGTCTTCTTCGATATTGATGTCTTTGATGTCTTCTTCACTCGAGCTATCCGAATGTTCTACTTTGAGACCTTCCGATAAAGAATCCTTATATTTATCATTACGCTCTCTTTTGCTGTATCTATCTCTATCCTTTTCACGATCTCTGACATGGTCCCTGCTTTGTTGCTGTTTATCCCGATCTCTACGACTTCGGGAGGGCGATCTAGATCTCTTATATCGATCATTTCGTTCTCTTTCCATTCTGCTTCGAATGGGACTACGCGATCTTCTTGCACTATTGCGAGACCGATCCTCAATTCGATGGTCATGATACCGATTGTCGCGTCGATCACGATTTTCGTCATGTCGATCTCTATTTCCATGCCGATCTTTACTTCGACTATCCCTTTTATCGCGGCTAGCATGACGACGAGGCTCTTTACTCGATGGTCTGTCACGACTGTGTCGATCGTGATTAATGTGTTGATCTCGGCTGTCTTGACGTTCGCGACTTCCCAATCTGTCGCGACTTTTGCTATCTGAATTTTTTGCCTCGTTGTTACGAGTTTTTGAACTGTGACGAGTAGGTTCTCGTCTTCGATTCTCTTCGCTGTACATAAATTAATCGTTCATTTATTAACTGAGATTGAGTTATGAATATAAATTAATAATTCCATTTTCAATAGATATAATAGTAATTAATGTAAAGCAAGATAAGCAATTATATAATATTCACTTACCGTCTATCCAATTCCCTTTTTCGTGTTTCATCTCTTTTTGAGATATCTTTACGTCTTTGTTGGTCTTCATCTGCTTTTCTATTGGACTCCTCCTTTCTCGTATCTTCCTTTTGCCTTTCGCTAGTCTTTCGTGGAGCTCTATCATCTTTTCGAATTTCTTCTCTTTTCCCTTCCTCTCTAGGACGGACTTTCTCTTCTCTTTTCCTATCGGAATCTCTTCTCTTTTCTTTATGTTGTTCGCGAGTTTTTCGATCTCTGGTCATATCAACTATAACGCGTCTTTCGACCTTTATCACTTTCTTACGTTCTCTACTGCCCGATTTGCTTCTGGTTCGTTTTTTCAATGGTACATCATTAGTGTCGCTATCATCTTCCACCAATATTACATCAGGTGTTTCTGTCATTGTTTTTGTTTCTTCTTCTTCTTGTAATTCTTTATCTCCTTTCTCAGATTCATCCGAGAGATATTGTACTAAACATGCTTGCAATCGTTCCTGCACAATATAATTTTGATAAATATAACATATATCATTTATGATATAAAACTTATATCTATATAATATTATTATATTATTTCAATTAATTAAACTCACATGTACCTTTTGTTTCATTAACTCTTCAAGATCAATATCATCTTCTATGATTGTACAATCTACTTCATCTGAATCTAAATCAACTAATTTTTCATCTTCGCTTTCTTCTGTAGAAACAACTTCTAATACAGATGTTTTTGTTTTTCCATTCATACCAACTTCTTTATGTATTATATTGGAAATTAATTTCTCATCTATACCATTTTCTATTTCCTTATCTTTTTTCTGCCTCTTATGTTTTTTATGCTTCCGCCTATAAAAAGATATTATTTTAATTTCATTTAATATATTTATAAAATCTTTATTTTAATATTAAAACTGAATCTTTCTTGCCTATCTAATCGTTCATCTTCTCTTTCAATTAACTTTTCTTTCTTATGCTTATGATGCTTATGTTTCCTCTTCTTTTTCTTTCTTTGATCAGTCATTCCATCTGTATCAGAATCTAATCCTAAGGGTTCTCTTTTACATTCGGGGCCTTCCAAATCTGACGTACTGTAATACATACCAAAATAAATATTCTATTAGAACAATTTTCTATGGATGAAAAGACTTAATAAGTTTCTATTCTTTCAATAAATATCAAAATAGAGAGATATGCTGATTCTTCTGTGTTGATACTGTAATACTAAATTTCGAGGTCTCACACAATACACTTACCCCATAATGAAGTTTAGTAAATAATTAATAGATGCACAATAAACAAAATCACTTCTAATCACACTATAATTCCAGCGATCCGAATAATTTCTAATAATTACAACGATTATTACTATCTGGAACACGAATGCACGAATTTTTTTAGTAAGACGCCATCTTGCAAGTTCTATCGCTTCTTATAACAAGTCGTTTCCAGACGCTCGACAATTATCGATTAATGCAAATCGAATCATTTATTCGATTCTTCTTTTTCGATTATATGCGGGAGAAGAAAATTCTAGCTAAAAATCCTTGAAACATCAAATCTAAAATTTTTCAAGGTATATTTGCCATACGATAAGTTTTGTTGAACGAATTAATTGATTGTTGATTGCAAGAAAGTTTCGAAATCTTAAAAATCCTCTATTTCATAGCCAATCGGTACATGTAGCCAGAAAGAAATTTAAGAGGGGTCGCGCCGCTTTTTCGTAAGATGCTTTTTCTATCTGGTTCAGTAACGCCACCTAGATTCATTTTAGAGTCAGTGGAACTACAGTAGCCAGATTCACATTTCTATACTATACACGGGTAAAATGGCTGGTTGATGCATGTCCATGCTAAATCCATAATTGTGGATCAAAAATGCGGAGAAATATTATGGATTTATTAATGTTTTATCAACTGCGCGATATATTGTTATTCTGATCGATGTTCTTATCGATGATATTTTGTTATTCTGATATATACTACAAACTGATAATAAAAGTTTATCATTGAAGTTGTTACTGAAGTATTTTTATGTATATATGCGCATGTAAAATGAAATAAATTTTCTTACTTTTTTCCTAATTTTTAAATATGTGTAAAAAATATATTCATACAATAAATGCTTTCACTTTTTTCTTATTGTTAGAACAAAAGTATCAAGCACTTTAAGCAATATTATATTATGCTTTTAATTTATATAACTTTTTATTATTAATTTTTTATTAATTATATTATTTATTTAATTTTTTAATTTATAAATTTAATTGAATGTATAATGTATCGACGCATATTTAAAAGCTGTTATAGATAAATTTATATATAAGCATAATTAATATTATTATATTTTTCTATAGTTTAACGCGTGCTCTATTGTTTATTTTTAAGGAATTTTAATTGTTAACAGTGTTAATTAATTATTTTACATTCATTATGTGTATGACATTTTGTAAAAACCTGACAGTAGTATATCTATCATCGAATGATTATATAAACATAAAAAAATTAATTAATCATTAAAACTCCTTAATAATACTCATCAATCGTTTTCGTATGTAAATTTGTAATTAATTTTTATGCTTATACTAGAACGTGTAGAAAAATTTTAAGAAATTTTGAGCCATAATTCGTAATAATTTAATCAATAAATAAAATATTTTACAACATAAAATAACGTGAAGTATACGACACGTAATTGGTTATTTGCAAAGATGTTATTGGCACCTATATTTTACGTCTCATATTACCAAGTACGCGTAGTATTTCTTCATTTCATTAATCTTGATGTATCGATCATATTTTTACAATATTATCAGAATTAAGTATATAATGATAATAGTAACAGGAAACAGTAAATATATGCTTGAAGGATAAATACTAAGGTTACCATCGCAAACTGTGATTTTGTCTTATACAAGTAGAAACGAACATTACGTAAGTCACATAATTATTATAAGTACATCATTAGGTGTAGAATGCCAAGTTTTTGAAAATTCTAAATATGGAGATATAATGCTTCGTTGTTTGTCTCGCTAGCCGTAGATAAAACTTTAATAATGCTAAATCAATGGATCTTTGCTAATCTATAAAATATAAATTTTCTGAAACTAATACACGAGCATAAAATATTGAAACTTTATTAAAGCAATGAAATGCATTAAAATAAAAAACGAATAGCTCGTGTATACATTTAATATTTAATACATTTTCTGAATGTTCTGATAGATATTAAACAAAAGATTATTTCATCCTGACTAGATTAGCACTCTATAAGCATTCGTCCAGTCTCTGTATGAATCTTAATTTCTAATTGGTATACACAACTTGATTTTATAGAGAAATTAATCAATGGCATTATCATGCGCTGACAGTTAGACATACATACATAGATGGATTCTTATGCATTATTACATAGATGCATTATTATAACTTTCTAGCAAAGAAAAGAAAAAAATTAAATATGCGGAAAAAATCAGTTATATCTGTTACAACAGTACGGCTATGAGATATAAATGTTCAGAATTATATATATACAAATGCTTATTCAAACAGCTGTTTAGCATAATGCCAGATTCGGAAGAAGTACTCGTCTTTCCTAAGTAATCTCGCTCTTGCGTATGAATGTATATCAGCGTCCATATTATGTTCCCGTAACCACGAACTCGTGTTTTCTGTGCTGAAGCTGATCGATGCAGTCTCGCCCTTGTCCATAGCTTCAGCGATCGGTTCTACGAATGATAGTTCTGTCGAAAGAATAGATTTACAATTAATTGAATTTGTACAATGCAATAATAAAAGAACAGATATTTTTAAAATAAAGATCGGTTATGAGACAAAATAACAAAAGCAAAAAATAATAAGAAATAAAAGATATAGTAGATTATACCTGAGGTCGGCACGATCTTAAATGGTTCTTCCGATTCCAGATGATCACTGAATCCGATCTCGTTTCGTGCGAAAATTCTCACGAGATATTCGTGATTCTCTTGTAGGTCGCGAATGTTCAATTTCTGAATGTCTGCGCTCACTCTGCCTACTTCCATCCACATAGTCTTCTTTGCGTCTCTAATAGCGATCTTATAACTTTCCAAAGGTGCACCGCCATCCGACTCGGGCCTACCCCATTCGATTACCATTGTGTTCGCCGCGATTTGCCTCATCTCTAACGGGGCGGTAGGCGGTGACGGAACGTCTACAAAATGATTTAAATCAAATTAATAAATAGATCGTTCAATTATTTACTACATAGTAATAATTTGATGATAGCAAACTGGTGCTCACTGGCATGAGTTTTCAATGTGATCGGCTCGGAATTGGTCGGTGTGCTAAGTCCTACGCTATTTTCAGCAAAGATTCTAAAGAGAAATTCGCTCTCTTTCAAATTTTCTATACAGTATTGATTCGTTGTAGCGTCCAAAGTGACAACCTTTGTCCATCGGGCACCTTTTCCGATTAATGGTCTTTTCTCAATTATGTAACCTGCAAATATAAAATATTTAGCAATATTAAAATAATATTGAAACAAAAAATATCTTATAAAGGTTTGGGTTATTTCACATGTCAATTCACCTGTCAATTCTGATCCTCCTGTGGTAGCCGGTGATGACCAACTGAGAGTTACGCTTTTGCTTGTAACATTGGTCGCTCGGACATTTAGAGGGCATGAAGGTGGTGCTAAAAAGAATTAAATAGAAAAGAATAAAATATGTTTATTGCTTAATATATATTTTATCTCATATAAAACACATTTTATTTACAATTATAGTAAAAAGAAGCGCAAAAAGAGCAGGATATAAACTTACTCTTAACGACGACCATTTTCGTAGACGGGAATATGCCTAATAGCGCATATATGCTGTTTTCTGTGAACTTTACTATTTCTGAGCAAAAGCGAAAGCTTTACTAATTAAGCGACATCTCGAAAGTTAATCGATTAAGAGAGGAAATAAGCGAAAAAGATATTTAAAGAATAGCTAATCAACTTACTCGGTCGTTTGCCAGCCGTAATCGCTTCTTCTACTATGTACGGAGGACCGACACCGATGCTGTTTTTAGCTGTTATTCGGAAATTGTACGATGTATCCGTTTTCAAATCAGATATAATAACATTTGTGACGTCCCCTTTTGTGCTTGCAATCTGAAAAAGTATATAGAGATATATATAATCTTGGTTTTGGTAACTGTGATGTGGTGAAAATGAATACAATACTAACCCTTCGCCAAGCTTTCTTTGATGTCTCTTTTATTTCAACTATATAATCTGTAATAGGCGTACCGCCGTCGTTCTCTGGAGGTTCCCATTTTATTGTGAACGACGTTTTCGTCATTCCAGAAACTTCGAACGGTCCTCTTGGCGGACCCGGTGGTTCTATCAAAAATAAAGATTCAATTATTTTTTTAAATTAAATTTTTATAGCGTTCTTTTCTATCTAACATAATCATTATAATCCTTTTTTTACCGAATGAAGTCCTTGTCCTAATTAGCTCGGATTCCAAAGGCTCTGAAGCTCCAACTGCATTTCTAGCGACTATTCTAAATAGATAGTCGACGTCTTGCTGCAACTTCTGTGCGCAGAAATTTTCGACTTCTTTGTCGACATCACCTACTTTTGTCCAAACTTTTTTACTCGCTTCGCATTTCTCAATGGTATATCTTTCTAATTCTACGCCACCATCATCAATCGGTGGTCGCCATTCTATGGTAATACGATCTTGTCTAATTTCCTTCGCGACAACTGGTCCCTGAGGTTTGCTCGGCTTGTCTACAATGTATTATCAAATACATTATTTTTATTTTCTAAAATATTTATTATCAATTAATATGCAAAGTTATTAAAAGAAAAAGCAACCTATAACACGGAGATGAAATTCGATCGTTGAGCTACCGGCTTCGTTTGTCGCTTTCGCTGTGTAAACAGCCGTATCATCTCTGACGAGCGAAGGAATCATGATAATGGATGTATCTTCATCAGTCTCAATGGAAATGCGTTTATCAGTTATTTTTTTATCGTTTATTGTCCACGCCACTTTCGGTTTTGGGAAACCGTTGAAGTGTATTTCGACTTTCCATTTGTCACCCACCGTTAGTCTCTGATTTATCAAGTTTTCATCACAAATAATTCTCGGAGATTCTTGAATCTTTAATTGACACGATGTTTCCGCCATTCCTGCATCATTTTGTGCTTTAACCGTAAATGTGGCCGACGATGTCTCTGTAGTTCTTTGAATCGTATACTTGGCCATGCGATTCTCATATGTGATGTCGCTGTCTTCAAAAGGTTTACCGTCTTTCAACCTAAAAGATGATTTCCAAAACCATTTGTTTGAGAATATATTATTTGGTAAATCTAACTTAAGTAAGAAGAAAAGATATACCATGTAATATGTGGTGTCGGTATACCACCGATTACACAAGAAAGCGTAACAGTCTCTCCTAATCCGATTATGATGCTTTTAAGCGCTTCCAGGATGGTTGGCGGTTCAGATGCCGATAACTTGGAAATTTTTAGATATGGCATATTTGGCGATGGCTCACCCGATCCGGCTTCGTTGACTGCTGTCACACGGAAAGTATATTCCTTATCTGTGGTCAAGTTTGTCAACTTGTACGTAGTTTCACTTATTATCTCGTTGATTTTGCTCCATCTGAGAAATCATATAATTTTTTTACATATTCAAATTGTAGAAAATTAAATAAACATTTATATTATTAATTTATTAAATTCACAAATTACTTAGATTCCGTCCTTTCGCGATATTCTAAAACGTATTCCAAAATTGGAGAATATCCGTCTGAATCTGGTTTCTTCCAGTGAAGAGTAACACTGTTGTCGGTTATTTCGAGAGGTTCTGGAATTCCTGGTGCTCCAGGTACCTCTGTAATAGACATATTAATTATATGTGCACTTGTTTTCTTATTATTTCTTATTTCGCGTCTTTTTCTGGAAATTATTTGAATATTTAATATGATAGATAAAAACATAAATACTTACGCACGACGATGATGTTGATTTCTATACCATCTTCCCCATGAGGATTAGTTAATTTTAGATTATAATCACCGAAATCTTTCTCTTGTACATCTCTAATTGTCAAGACGGCTGAACATTCATCGATAGATGTGACAATCCGTTTGGATTTTTTAAGAACGCGTCCATTGACGATCCACTCGTCAGTCGGAGTTGGCGTAGCCGTGAATTTCACGACAACATCAATATTATCACCTTTCATCGTTTTGTATTTTCTAGGTGTATCAGGATTAATTTTCGGCGATGTTTCAATAACTGAAACACAATTAACAGATATACATTACGTCAAACCTTTTTTTTTAATTTATTGTATAACAGAAAACATAGAAATATTAATATAGCTAATACGATTTCAATGTAAATGATGGATAAGCTGTTTATACGATTACACAAGAAAGAAGATGCAATAAAAACTTACCTTCAATTTTTAATCTGGATGATGTTTTCACATTTGCAACTACGGCAGTATATTCAGCGATATCTTCAGTAGTGCATTTTTTAATGATAAGTTTCTTAATATTTCCTTCATCAATAATGTGATATTTCGAAGATTGTGCGCAATCGATTATTTCTCCTTTCCTATAAATTTCATATAACACATATAGCAGCTATATATTTTTTTCAACCCCAAATTTTTCATCACCAAATTATCAATAAAGTTTGTATGTATGTGTGTAAGAACCTTTATTATATTTTTATATTTTTATATTTAAAAAATCGACTTACTTTAACCATGTTACTGATACATCGGCACGCGACAATTCAATGAGGAAAGTTGCATCAGTGTTGAGAGGCACTAGAGTAACATCCGGCAATTTTTTAATAAAATCTATTTCGGGCTCTTCAACCGTCAATTTAGCTGACGAAGTTTGATCGCCAACTTGACAAGAATAGGTTCCCGCATCTTCCATTTCTGTGTCGTAAATTTTCAGTTTTTGTCTTTTGCCATCGATCGACAATCGCACGTGTTCGGAGAATTGCAACTCTTGGCCGTCTTTGAACCAGCGTACTAAAGCGTCACCTTTTGTCAATTCTATGTCAAAGGTTGCTTTCTCTCCTCTGGCTATAGTAATATCCTGCATTTTGGTAATAATCTCCGGTGGCAATTCAACAACCGTAACTTCTGCCGTACATTCTTGATCCGGAAGAGCACATGTATATTCCCCTTCATCATGAACTGATGTGCTCCTAATGAGAAGCTTTCTCACGGTACCGTCTTTCACGAATTCTAATTTTCCCTTGCTTGGTGTTAATAATTCGCCGTCTTTTCGCCATGTAACATCGGCCGTTTGAGACGTGATCTCAACTTCCAAAATTGCCACGTCGCGTTCTTTCACTTCAAAGTCTTGCAGTTTTTTGATAAATTCTGGTTTGGTAGCTCGAACAATAACATTGCTGGACGTCACCTGATTCTTAACCGTACATTTGTACGTACCTGCGTCGGAAAGACCACTCTTTTTAATAAGTAGCCTATGTACGCGTCCTTCTTGAATCACCTCGCGATGATCCATTCCGCTGATCTCTTTATCATTGTGCCACCACACCGTGGAAACGGTGTGTGACGTCTCGCAACTCAATTCCAGAGTTTTGTATTCGTCAACTGTGATTTCGTTTTGCAATTTTTTCGTGAAAAAGACTTTAGCAACGTCTACCGTAACTTTTGCACCATGTGAAGCTTTTCCTACCGGATTACTGGCAACACATTTATAATCTCCAGTATCAATTTCGGAGTCCGCGTTTCTAATTTCGAGTAAGATGTTTTCACCGTCGTAATTTTCTATAATATTGGGCGATTTGTCGAGCGGTTTGTTGTTTCTGAGCCAAATAACTTCCGGGATAGGATTTCCAGTTACTTTGGCGATTAACTTAAAGGTACCTTTTTCAGGAACAACTATCTCTTGGAAACGTTCAGTGAATAAAGGAGGTTCTGGAGCGCCACTCGGTACTTCTATATTTTGTAAAAAAATGTAATATCATCTTTATTGTTCTATAAAATATATTATGTAAATAGAATAGATGTAAATTATGCGACAGTTGATATCATAGCAATAACAAATATATATCATACCATTAATAAACAAAACATGTTTATCGTTCGTACATTGCTGAAAGCTAATAGTAACTTGCGACTTGGAGTTAACTGAAAGCATATTAGTAAAAAAGCATTTTGTAATATTATATCTGACAATCGGTATGTTTTATTAATTGAGACAGTAATGCTTTCAAGCCGTTTCTTTTTTTTTTAATTTATATATTATTCGATTAGCTAATGTGACAGAAAAGATATTAGTTATCAATTAATGCAAGAAAGCAAATTAAGAAAAGCAATTATATTTAATGCAATTAAAGAGATGTTTAGTGTTGTTGTTCTTACTCTCAACAGTCAATATAGCTCGAGTCTCGGCTTTGCCCACATCATTGATAGCTATCACCGAATATTCTCCACTATCTACTATTTGAGGCTGAATCAAATTCAACGTATTGACGTGTCCATCCTGTTTTGATTGCATGTCCTTTATCGGTATCCCGTCTTTATACCATGTTATTTTTGGTGATGGATTACCAACTATTTGAGTTGATAAAATAACAGTCTCGCCTTCTTTGACAATGTAGGATTGCAACGGCTCTAAAATTTCGGGCGGCTCGTTCTTTCCAGTTTTTACCTATTTCGCAAAAAAATGCATTAATATTACATGTTATGTATATAGAATTTGTATATATGTATATAGAACAATATTTATAAATATAGTTTTATATATTGTCAACCAACTTTTACGGGAATATCGATAGTGGCTTCGCCTTCTCTATTCTTAGCGACAATCTTATATCTTCCTTCTTGCCTCTTTTGAATTTTGGTAATTTTTACGATACTGCAATACATGTGCATATCGCTTTCAGTTGCGACCACGATGTTTTGCTGGTTAACCATCTGAGCATCTTTATAGTACCACATTATTTCTGGCTCCGGTACGGCGACTAATCGGCATTCCAGTATCACATCATCACCTTCGTTCACATACTTTGCTTTCGGTTTTCGAGAAAATGTAGGTGGTATACCTTCCAATATATCCGCAAGAGATGATTCTCTAAAAGAACATTGTTACATTAATAATTATTAAGAACAATAATATATGTATAAACTATTATATTATATGTATATTGTTATAATTTATATAAATATGTAAAAATTGAATGAAAATTTATAATAAATTTTTATACAATTTAATTAGCTTTTTGTTTATTTTATAACTTGCAATATAATATCAAAATAAGTTTTCCCATTAATTGTATACTAAAAAGGTAATCAATAATATTTATCAGAGTAATTTATTCGAGAGAAGTTTAAGAAGTGCATACCTTGAAAGACTTTTCCTCGACAAACCAGTAATATCAGATCCGTGATCTGATAGAGGAGCTTCGACAATAAGTTCAGTAGTGCTGGATGCAAATCCTGCAGCGTTTTTCGCAACGCATGTAAAAGTACCGGCATCTTCAGGAAATACTTCTCTGATTATCAAGGTAGCAACATTATCTTCATCATAATACATTTGAAAATCAATAGATGGTTTAATAATAGCTGTCTGACGAAACCAAGTTATTTGTGGTCTTGGTATGCCTTCTACTTGGCATTCAAATTGAACAGTGTAACCATCTAGCGTATGGATTGGTTGCAATTTTTCGATAAACTTTGGTGCTGAGGCTTTTTCTCCTGGAGCTGGCTCTGAAAAAATATAATGTTTGATGTTAATATTTTAAAGCTTTGCATTTTTCATAAATCTCATAGGTGCATATAATAAAAATAGTTTGATCGATAAACTCATCACTATTTTTCAATCAATTTTGCAAATAAATACTTACTTTCAAAGATTGGCAATCTATCAATCTTTTCGTGCAATTTTCGTTGCAAGTAAACAGTATAATGCACCTCGTCCAATAAATATTGCGCAGGTACCCAACCCTTCTCTTCAGTCAAATGTTTCTTTACAAACCACCAATCTTGATTGGTATGATCTATAAAAAGCAAATATCAAATAAAATTTTAAGAAATATACATATATATATATATATATATATATAATAATTACAATTATAATGATTTAATATTAAATATTAAAAAAAAATTAGAATTAGAATTACCGATAATATAAACTTTTTCTCCTTCGACTAAATTTATAGCTTCCTCCGTTTCAGCCACATAAGAACAAATTGAGAACATTGTATCACCATCACGGACAACATATTCGACTTCGTCGGCTGAAAACCATTAATTATTAAAAGTAAAATAATTAATAAAGTTACAAACTTTTTAAAATATTTTATCAAATATAAAAAGAGGCATATATATGTAACGAACCTTCTTCGATTTCTTCTTCTTTAGTAATACTGAGAGAAGCTTCTTCTGTAATATTATATTATAGATATTAAATAAATATCGATATATAATGCGATTGCTTACTACAATCAAAGCATAACAAGAAAGACTTTAAGCGAATGGGCAAAATTCATTTACCCAGTCTGTGCTATTTTATTTTACATCTATATCTTCTATACTAATTATTTAAATAGTTAAAAAAATCTCGCATATTATATTACAAAATAAAATATAGCTGCCGATATGCTTTTCATACGCGGCGGATTAGTGAGAGACTTAAGGACAAAAGAAAATTGTTTTCTAAAACGAAGTGAATTACAGAATTGGGCTAAGGAGAAGACAGTCATGGGAATCAAGCACGGGAATAGAGTATATATATTCATGAATATTTATATATATATATATATATATATATATATATATATATATACAGTGTCCGGTTGCACCCGTCGTATATAGGTAGAGAAGATAAAACTGAGAAGAAAAGTCCTACCATTTTTTCCTATAACGCTTAATAAAAGAATTATTATTGAGTGAAGTCTGGTCTATTATTGTCGATTTTTAGCCGGGTGCACATCAGTGAGCCACGCGCCTGGTACTGTGCGAGAGTACTCAGTTGTTAAACCATTCCAGGCGAGCGGCTCACAGACGTGTGTCCGGCTAAAGATCGGTGCTAATTGGTCAGATTTCACTCAATAATAACTTCTTTATTAAGCGTTATAGAAAAATATGATATAGAACTTTTCTTCTTAGTTTTGTCTGCTATACTTGCACACGACGGGTGATGCGACCGACTCTGGACACTCTGTATATTATCATATATATTCATTGTCAAAAAGATTAAAATAATTAATAAGAATAAAATAAAAAACCATTTCATCGTTATTTTAGCTGAAAGCATATTGCATGTTAATTTAATTTTATTCGCTAATGCATAAATGCTTGCAAAATACACAAATGCATCATCGAACCTTCTTCGTACGTAGAAATACGTCTCTTGCTCTTCAATTTCAGCGCCAAAGATTCAACATCTGTTTCCTCATATGAATATTTCCTATCACGTTTTAACTGTACTTTGACATCATTTTCTTCAATTTCTTCTACAGTATACGGAGTTTTTTGTTTCTTTTTCTTTCGTTTCAAGGGTATACTCATTTCGTCAATGTCAAGCTCTTCGATGCTATATTCTTCTTTACCTTCCTCTTCTGATTCAATGATCTCTTCGATAACTGGTCCAGAATCATCTTCAATTTCTTGAATAATTTTTATTGTTTCTTCTCCAGTTTCCTCGGAATATGTAAGCGGACGTCTCTTTGGCTTTAGACGAACTTTACCGGACATAGAAATATCTTCTTCTTCGTATGTATTTAATGATATTTTAAACTCTTGTTCCACATCTTCTTTTGTTTTTGTAGAACGTGGTCTAAACGTCACATTTTCAACTTCGGTAACTTCCTTGATATCCGGTCTAGGTTTTTTCTTTGGTCGTAATTTACGTAAAGTAACATCTTCATAAATTTCTTCAATTGGTTTTGGTGCTTTTTTTGGTGGTTTGCGTTTTAATGTAAATTCTTCAATTACTTCTTTAGGTTCTTCTATGTCCTCGAATTTTTGTACAGTTAATTCTTTCACAATCACTTCTTCACTTGTTGGTATTGCTTTCTTTTTCTTTAATAATATATCCGTAGATGTGTCTGTAATTTCTTTTTGTTTTTGCTTTTCCTCTACGGGCTTGGCAATAGTCACTTCTGATATTTCTTCCGGTTCGGTAATTGTTTTTCTTGGCTTTGATTTAAAAGTAACTTCTTCGACGATGTCCTCCTTTTTCTTTTCTATAACAGATTTTTTAATTGTAACTTCGTCCGCGACTTCTTCTTTGATAAATTCCTTTTTCGGTTTCTTTATTGCCACTTTCTCAGAAATTTCTTCCGGTTCTTTTTCCTGCGGAACAGGTTTCTTTATAGTTATTTCGGCAGCGGTTTCTTCTGTAATAGGTTTTTTCTTCGGTTTCTTTTTTATTGTAACTTCTTCTGTAGTTTCTTCTATTTCTTCTTTTTTCTCTTCAACAATTGGTTTTTTAATTGTCGCTTCAGCCGCAATTTCCTCTTTGATAGGTTTCTTTTTAGGTTTTTTTATTGCCACTTTCTCAGAAACTACTTCCGGTACGTGTTCTTCTTCTTTCGGAATAGGTTTCTTTACCGTTATTTCGGCAGCAGTTTCCTCCGTGACAGATTTTTTCGTTGGTTTCTTTTTTAATGTGACTTCTTCTGTAATTTCTTCTACTTCTTCTTTTTTCTCTTCAACAACTGGTTTTTTAATTGTTACTTCAGCCACAGCATCCTCTTTGATAAATTCCTTTATAGGTTTCTTTAGTGTCACTTTTTCAGAAACTTCTTCCGGTACGTATTCTTCTTCCTTCGGAATGGGTTTCTTTACCGTTATTTCGGCAACAGATTCCTCTGTGACAGATTTTTTCTTTGGCTTCTTTTTTAATAAAACTTCTTCTGTAATTTCTTCTACTTCTTCTTTTTTCTCTTCAACAACTGGTTTTTTAATTGTTACTTCAGCCGCAGCATCCTCTTTGATAAATTCCTTTATAGGTTTCTTTAGTGTCACTTTTTCAGAAACTTCTTCCGGTAAGTATTCTTCTTCCTTCGGAATGGGTTTCTTTACCGTTATTTCGGCAACAGTTTCCTCCGTGACAGATTTTTTCTTTGGCTTCTTTTTTAATAAAACTTCTTCTGTAATTTCTTCTATCTCTTCTTTTCCCTCCTCAACGACTGGTTTTTTAATCGTCACTTCAGCCGCAGCATCCTCTTTGATAGATTCCTTTATAGGTTTCTTTAGTGTTACTTTCTCAGAAACTTCTTCCGGCGCTTGTCCTTCTTCTTTCGGAATGGGTTTCTTTACCGTTATTTCGGCAGCAGTTTCCTCCGTGACAGATTTTTTCTTTGGTTTCTTTTTTAATAAGACTTCTTCTGTAATTTCTTCTATCTCTTCTTTTCCCTCCTCCACGACTGGTTTTTTAATCGTCACTTCAGCTGTAGCTTCCTCTTTGCTAGGTTTCTTTTTAGGTTTCTTTATTGCCACTTTTTCTGAAATTTCTTCCGGTACGTGTTCTTCTTCCTTCGGAACGGATTCCTTTACCGTTATTTCGGCAGCAGTTTCCTCCGTGACAGATTTTTTCTTTGGTTTCTTTTTTAATAAGACTTCTTCTGTAATTTCTTCTATCTCTTCTTTTCCCTCCTCCACGA
>JBCEZY010000122.1:2873654-2883948 GCA_039654445.1 Cataglyphis savignyi | reverse complement strand
ATAGGTTTAGCAAATTCTTGCTGTGGAAGAGGCAACACTGTTTCTTCAACAATTTCCTCCAGAGGTCCCTCCGTTATCGTTGTCACAGGAGATTGTGCTTCGTCTTCCATAGTAACTTCTTCCGTTACTTGCTGTTTCTGTCCTTTACGTTTTATAATTTTTTTCTTTGTAACTTTCTTTGGTTCCTTACCCTCTACTACTTCCTCGGTTTCTGTAATTTGTTCTCTTATGTTTTGCTCAGTAAGTTTGTCAAATTTATATTGTGGAAATAGCAATACACTTTTCTCTACAATTTCCTGTGGAAGACTTTCTGTAATTTTCATTACAAGTATTTGTTCTGTTTCTTTCTCTTGGTCTTTTATTTGTGTGTCATGCTTCTTTATTGCCTGTGTTTTTTCTGTTTGCTTTTGTGATATTTCTTCTAATTCTTCAATTTTTGTTGGTTTTATTTCTTCTATTCCATTCATTTCCGTTACTTCTTCGATGTGCATAAATTGCTTTTTTGGTATTAATGGTATTTGCGATTTTATGTTTTCAAGTTCCTCTTCGATTACAACAACTTTTTCATCAGCCTTTGTTTTTGGTTTTTTTTTTCTAATTGTCGTTTTCTTTGTTTTTACTGCTGCGGTTTCATTGTCTTTACTACCACGTCTAAATTTAGTTGTGTATTCCTCAGTTATTTCAGTGTCGGAGTCAATCGATGGTTGTTGTGTTAATTCGTGTTTTGTAATGTGTTGTGTATTTGTGATATGATGTTGTTGGGCTGTTGCTGCAGTGATTTCTGAAATGTATACAGAACAATTGTGGCATGATTAAGCTGTTGTGTATTTAATGAATCCGTTTGCGTTATTTGCATCACAAAGTTTGACTTTTACTCTGCGTATTAGTAATTTGAAATCAAACATTTGTAACTATTTAATATTATTCACCATTCGAATGTCGAGGATAGCTCACTTCGCTTCAAGCATAGTAGAATTAAACATGATACAGAAATATATATTTTTTTATTTTAATAAGAATTTTGTTTGTAGTTCAATTTTATTGTAAATATCGATTATGTTTAACTTTGTGTTTAATTGTGTACTGTACTTACCTGAGACAGTTGTTGTTATGTCACGTTGTTGATTGTAATTTATTAATTCTAAGTAATTATCAAAGATCTATAATTCTATTAAAATTGTTTTTTAGAATGTTAAAAAATCTAATCTAATCTGTCACATTTGTTTGGTTTGTTAGGTATTACCGATTACGGTCATCATGTCGCATCGAGTCGAGTTTCTTTAAACGTTGCGTCTTATTTGTGTCAAAAATAATCATGTTATCTTTAGAAGAACAATACTCACCCTCAATTTTTTCCAAGTAGTCAGCTTCGATAGATGTGCGCGCTAACTTTGCTAGTGGTATTACGGGCTCGGGCAGATTTGATTCAATTTCAGCAGCGTGTTGTAATTCAGTAACAATTACACTCTGTTTTTCATCTTTTATTCCATGAGCCTGTTTACTTTCTGGTTTCATGATAATGAATTCAGATACTATGTTTTCCGGAAGAATTTCGGTTTTTAAAGCAACCTTTCGCTCAATTATATCAGCTTGTGCGCTTGCTTCTTTGGCCATACCTTTTACAACTTCCTTTGATTCTTTCTCTGTAGCGGTGACTTGAATAACTTCAATACCTTCAGAAACACGGAATGAAATGTCGGCCATTGCGCTTGATGCCTCTTTGTCGAGGATAAGCGATTGTTCACTTTCATGAGGAATTGATTCCATCTGTTGTATACTTTCAAAAGGTATTTGTCCTGGTATTATTTTCTTTACTTCCGGCTTAGCGAATTGTTTTATATCTTCTGTTGTTGATGATGCAATTATTTGAGATTTTTCAGCAACGCGTATACCTAGCATGCTTTGCTCGGCTATTTGTTTAGCTGGTTCCTCCAAATCCTTTATGGCTTCCTTTGTTTCTTTTTCTGTTGCGGTTATTTGAGTAACTTCAACAGCTTCGGAAACACAAAATGAAACTCCAGCCATTGTATTTGGT
Organism: Cataglyphis savignyi; assembly: GCA_039654445.1. NCBI lineage: Eukaryota > Metazoa > Arthropoda > Insecta > Hymenoptera > Formicidae > Cataglyphis > Cataglyphis savignyi. The sequence goes on along the minus strand of JBCEZY010000122.1, from coordinate 2,881,913 downwards.
GCTTCTTTATCAAGTACAAACAAGCGTTCGCTTTCATGAGGAATAGGCTCCATTTGTTGTATACTTTCAAACGGTATTTGTTCTGGTATTATTTTCTTCATCTCAGGTTTAGCAGACTCCATTATCTCTTTTGTTATTGATGATGTAATTACTTGAGATTTTTCAGCAACACGCATACCCAGCATACTTGGTTCGGCTATCTGTTCAGTTAATTCTGCTATATCTTTTACGATATCCTTTGCTTCCTTTTCCGTTGCGGTTACTTGAATAACTTCGACACTTTCAGAAACGCGGAATGAAACTTCAGCCATTGTACTTGTAGCATCTTTATCGAGGACAAGCAATCGTTCACTTTCATGAGGAATCGATTCTATTTGTTGTATACTCTCAAACGGTATTTGTTCCGGCGTTACTTTCTTCATCTCAGGTTTAGCAGATTCTGTCATTTCTTCCGTTATTGACGATATAATTACTTGAGATTTTTCGGCAACTTGCATTCCCAGCATGCTCGGTTCAGCTATCTGTTTAGTTAAATCAAGATTTTTTATCTCTTTTGTTTCCTTTTCCGTTGCGGTTACTTGAGTAACTTCAACACCTTCGGAAACACGAAATGAAACTCCAGCCGTTGTAGTTGGTGCTTCTTTGTCAAGAATAAGCAATCGTTCCCTTTCATGAGGAATTGACTCTATTTGTTGTAAACTTTCAAACGGTATTTGTTGCGGCGTTATTTTCTTTACTTCCGTTTTGGCAGATTCTTTTATCTCTTCTGTTATTGATGACGTAACCACTTGAGATTTCTCAGCAACATGCATACCTAGCATACTCGATTCAGCTGTCTGTTCAGTTATTTCTGTTATACCTTTTACGACATCCTTCGCTTCCTTTTCCGTTGCGGTTACTTGAATAACTTCGACACTTTCGGAAACGCGAAATGAAACTTCAGCCATTGTACTTGGTGCTTTTTTGTCGACAACAAACAAATGTTCGCTTTCATGAGGAATCGATTCTATTTGTTGTATACTCTCAAATGGTATTTGTTCCGGAGTTACTTTCTTCATCTCAGGTTTAACAGATTCTGTCATTTCTTCCGTTATTGATGATATAATTACTTGAGATTTTTCGGCAACTTGCATTCCCAGCATGCTCGGTTCAGCTATCTGTTTAGTTAAATCAAGATTTTTTATCTCTTTTGTTTCCTTTTCCGTTGCGGTTACTTGAGTAACTTCAACACCTTCGGAAACACGAAATGAAACTCCAGCCGTTGTAGTTGGTGCTTCTTTGTCAAGAATAAGCAATCGTTCCCTTTCATGAGGAATTGACTCTATTTGTTGTATACTCTCAAATGGTATTTGTTGCGGCGTTATTTTCTTTACTTCCGGTTTGGCAGATTCTTTTATCTCTTCTGTTATTGATGACGTAACCACTTGAGATTTCTCGGCAACATGCATACCTAGCATACTCGATTCAGCTATCTGTTCAGTTATTTCTGCTATACCTTTTACGACATCCTTCGCTTCCTTTTCCGTTGCGGTTACTTGAATAACTTCGACACTTTCGGAAACGCGGAATGAAACTTCAGCCATTGTACTTGGTGCTTTTTTGTCGATAACAAGCAAGTGTTCGCTTTCATGAGGAATCGATTCTATTTGTTGTATACTCTCAAACGGTATTTGTTCCGGCGTTACTTTCTTCATCTCAGGTTTAGCAGATTCTGTCATTTCTTCCGTTATTGACGATATAATTACTTGAGATTTTTCGGCAACTTGCATTCCCAGCATGCTCGGTTCAGCTATCTGTTTAGTTAAATCAAGATTTTTTATCTCTTTTGTTTCCTTTTCCGTTGCGGTTACTTGAGTAACTTCAACACCTTCGGAAACACGAAATGAAATTCCAGCCATTGTAGTTGGTGCTTCTTTGTCAAGAATAAGCGATTGTTCACTTTCATGAAGAATTGACTCCATTTGTTGTATACTTTCAAACGGTATATGTTCCGGTATTATTTTCTTTGTTTCTAGTTTAGCTGACTCTATTATCTCTTCCGTTGTTGACGATGCAACTATTTGAGACTTTTCGGCAACGCTCATACTTAGCATGCTCTGTTCAGCTATTTGTTTGATAGGTTCTTCTGGAGTTAATAGCCCTTTCTCTGTTTCACTGTAAGCCACTTCAGAAATTGATAATGACATCAATTCTTCTAAATTTGATCTACCTTTACGCTCCTCAGGGATTTCTAATTTTGCGAGTTCTTCGACATTGCTCACTGTTAAAATTTCTGAAGTTTCTACGACTTCTATACTAGATACTTTTGGTAAAGCTATATGTTTTTTTGGAGTCTCTTGGCTTGGCAATTCTTGTTCTGTTTCTGTAGATATTACTTCAGACACAGTAATAAAACTCATTTCTTCGATATTTGGTTTTCCTTTTTGGCTGTCTTTTTTCTTTACTTCGGGTATTTGTTCAACGCTCGCGGCAGTTACAATTTCGATTTTCTGAGCTATCTCCCGTCCTGAAAGACACGGTGCGGCTTTTTTCTCATCTAACTTTTCCGGGCTCGGCAATTGCGCCTCTGTTTCGGTAGATATTACTTGGGAAACCATTAGGGATGGAAATTCGTCCAAGTGTGGTTTACCTTTTTGTTCTTCAGGTCTTCTAGGTCTTGAAAATTCTTCAACATTTGTAACAGTGAGCACTTGAGAAGTTTCGGCAATTTTTCTGCCGGACATCATAGGCAGTGCCGTGAATACAGTGGGTGCCTCAGAACTCTGAAAAATTTTTTCAGTTTCATGAGATAGTACCTGGGATACAGTCAATGAAGATAATTCTTCCACTTTAAACTCTCCTTTACGCTCATCGGGTGTTACTTGTTTTAAAAGTTCTTCTGCGCTCATCATCGTTAAAATTTGACTTGTTTCAGCTGCATCTCTACCAAATAAATTGGCTTGTGCAATCTTTTCTGTAGGCACTTCTGGGCTAGGCAGCAAAGCTTCCGCTTCATTAGAAATAGTTTGCATTATATTCAAAGATAATAACTCCTCAAGATTCGGTTTTCCCCTTTGTATCTCAGGCTTCTTAGTTTCAACAAATTCATCTACATTTGACACAGTTGTTATTTCCGTAGTTTCAGCTATATTTCGACCATACAGACTTGTTTGTGCCATTTTCTCGATTGGTATTACGGGACTAACGAGGACATTTTCAATTTCCTGTGATTCTATTTGTGAAACTGTTAAGGACGTAAGTTCTTCAATACTAGGCTTACTTCGCTTTTCAATTTCTTTTTTAGAAACGAATTCTTCGGTGCTGGCCATTGTCGTGACAAATGTAGTTTCTGCGATATCTCTACCAATCAAATTTGGTCGAGCTGTTTTCTCTATAGGAAGCTCAGCGCTAACTAGCGTTTCTTCAACTTCATTAGAAATTACTTGTGAAATAGTTAGCGAAGTTAATTCATCCATTTGTTGTTTGCCTTTCTGCTTTTCTGGTATTTTTATATCGAGCTCGTCAATTTCAGACAATGCTGTTACTTGAGTTGTTTCGGCGATTTCTCTACCAGAAACGCTAAAATCAGCTTTGCGATCTTTTGGAGTAGCCTTGCTAGTTAGAACGTCTTCAGCTTCATTGGAAATAATTTCAGAAACAGTGACGGACAATAATTCTTCAAGTTCTGGTTTACCTTTTTCTTCATTTAATTTTGCTGTTTTTGCAAGTTCATCGATTGTGCTCGCTGTAATTATTTGAAAAGTTTCCGCAGTTTCTCTACCAGTTAAGTTCGGTTGTGCCTGTCGTTGTTTTGGTGCAACAGTTTCAGGTAAAACATCTTCGATTTCATTAGAAGCTACCTCGGTAATTACAACTGTAGTAAGGCCTTCGAATTGCGGTTTCCCTTTTTGTTCCTTGGGTTTAAATTTACTTTCAAATATATCTTCTTTTTCGATTGGCATTGTTTCAGAACTCATTACTGTTTCCATCGTGGTTTGAATCATGGTTGCTTGAGAAGAAAATGGTTTCTTCTCGCAGAGCTCTCGAGTATTTTGTATACTCTCCACGAAAGAACCTTCGATAGTTTGGAATAGATGGATGTCAGGCGTAGCTTTGATTTCATTTCGTTTTGAAATGACATCTAACGTTTCTTCCTTATCCTCAGTAATTGTTTCTGAAACTTGTAATGATTTTACCTCCGATATATCAATGCTCGCTTTTTGCGTCGCAGGTTTGAAAAGACTTTCGAAAGTCTTCTCACTTTCTTCGACAAGATTTTCATCGACAATGATGCTTTCAAACGTGTCTTGAATCGGTGCAGCAACTTGAGGTGCTAAAATACGATCGGAAATTTGTTCAGGTACATCAACTCGTGATTCTACCATTATAGTTTCTATGGTATCACATTCAGTGACGATAGTGCGGACAGCTGTTTGTGACATTTCGCGTCTCTTTTCCTCTAATAACGTTTCGACTTCGCCAGATGTTACTTCTGTGATAAATACGCCATGATCCTCTTCAAACGTTGGCACCGCTGTACTCGATATCGTTTTTGGATATTTATCAAAGGTACCTTCTCTTTCCGCGCTTGGAACTTCTTCAATGATGATAGGCTGCAATGCATCTTGCTGTGGATGAGCTTCCGCTAAAATCTTCTTGAAAGGTTTAAGCAAACCAGTATTTTGTTCGATAAAAACTTGAGCTTTTAGAGCAATATCCATACCCAGCTTTGTTAATTTTATTTTAGCTGTACTCTCTTCATATTTTGGAGTTTTCATCATGCCTTCTTTGTCTTGCGTTACGACATGAGCCACGGTAATACTTTTTCCTTCTACAAAGCTAACATCGGCACTACGTTTATCAGGCTTGAATTTGTCGATAAATATTGTACCTTGTTCCTGAGAAATCGTTTCGCTAATATCAATACTTTCTAAGGTAGATTGCGTTTGATGTGCATCATATGTAATTGGTTTTAATGGTGCAGGCAGTTCTCCGAGTCCTTCGCGTAAATTAATTTCTGTTTGTTCGGCTACTTCTTTGCCTTCTATCAAAAGATTAGCTGCCTCTTGATGTAATTTTTTTGTGGTAAATTCTGCTTCGACATCCTGAGTAACAGTAGATTCCGTAATAGCGACAAATCTATTATCATCTAAAACGACACGCGCGCTCGTTTTTGTTAATGGTGTTTCCTGAATTTTGTCCACTTCTCTCTCCACAGGAATTTGTTCGGTCAACTGTACCGTCTCAAAAGGTTTCTGTCCGATTTGTGCGGTTGCTTTTGTTGGTGCTGTAATCTTGCATATTTCGCCTGTACTCGAATTAAGAATTATTTCAGACTTCTCGACGACCTCATGGCCAGGAATAATAACCGACAACGCTGAACGAGATCTATCTTCTTTTATTGTTTCGAGGGGAGCTTCTTTATCAGCCATTTTAATTTCTGTGATGGAAGTAACGCGTTTACCTTCTTCCACGGACCATTCTACTTTGTGTGATTCCGGTATAAATTTTCTTTCGAAAGGTTTTTCTTGATCTTGAATCATGCTTTCGGTCACTAAGAGACTTTGGCATACTTCTTGTGAAGACGAGACCATTTTAACATCCGGTTTTTTTATCGTAACTTCTCCTATAGAATGTTCGATATCTATTGCAATTGTTTCAGCTATACCGTGGGTGGCATCAATTCCGAACAAAGCTGCGTGTTTTCGCGGTTGCTCCTCGACAACATATGGTGATTCTTTGTCCACAGTTGTTACATGCGCTATACTCACAATTGCCTTACCTTCTTCTATGTCAATATTTACAGTTTTATTTTCTGGTATTAACGCCGGCACAAATTGTTCCTCTCCCTCCTGAATAACAAGCTGTGATTCCACTAGTGGATTAAAAACTACGTGATCTGGAATTGCGACAGCGGGTAATGGTGTTTCACTGACAGCAAATTCGCCAGTACTAAAATCAGGAACTTGCATTGTAGTTTCGGCGACGCCATAAGTTTCGATTAGTGTTTTTTCTGCTGTTTTCGATTTCGGTGTTTCCTTTGGTTTATATTCCATTTCTTTATCTTCCAAAATTACTGAAGATACTTGTACACTTTGTTTTAATACCATGGAAAGGTCAGCTTGAGCCGTTGATGGTACTTTATCTTTACCAAGTACAGCCTCCGTTTCTGTTAAATGCGTTTCTGTTTGTACCACTGCCTCCAAAGGAATATTCGAGAATACGGCTAAAACAGAATTTGGTTTCGTATCTGTCAATTCTCCCATGCTAGAATCTGGAGTGATTTCGCTTTTCTCGGCGATTATGCGTCCAATAAATTGAACATCAGCTTTTTTCTCTGCAGGCCTTTTGGGAATTCGAAGAATATCTTCCTTTTCGGCTAGAGTTTCAGTAGACATAGTGGCACTAATAATTTCATCGACAGATATCCGGGCCGTGTCCGTTTTGAAAGGTTTATCCTTGAATTCTATCTCGGTTTCCGTTGCAATAGTTTCGCTTTGAACAATACTTTCGAATGGTAAACGTTTTATTTTTGCAGCTGCGCTCGTTGGTGCTTTCACATCGAGGTTCCCTGGATAAGTAGCTGGTGTAACTTCTGTAAGTTCGGCGATTTTATGAGCATCGAAGCTTGTAGTGACTTTTTCACCGGGAACATCTAATTTTTTCATGTATTCCCGCTCCTTATCGGATGCAATTGTTTCAATCACCATTACGCTCGCTTCTTCCTCAAATGACACGTCTACTTTCTTTTTATCTGGCTTTACAAAATCAAGCATCGGCTGTTCTGAATCTCCAATTGAAGTTTCAGATGCAACAATGCTGCGATGAGTGATATGTTCGGTTGTAGCCATTGCGGAGATTGTCTCTTGATGCTTCAATTCGCTGATATTATCAGTCGCGGTTACCTCTGTAGCTTGCGCTACTGTATGAGCGGGAATATCAAATATAGCAGATTTAGATTCCGGTTTTTCTATTTCTGTGAGCACGCTCTCTTTATCCTCCGCTGTAATAGATGAAACAACGAGACCTTCGCCCATTATAAATTCAAGATTAGCTATTTTTTCTGGCGCTGGCGTATAAGGAATAGGTTTTTCGGTTTCTCTCGTTTGTATTTCTTCAGCGATAGCTGTCTCAAATGATAATAATGTCGTTTTAGGATGCACTTCCTGAGCAGACGCAATAGATAACTCAATTGGAGCAACATTGCTAATAATTTCGTATTTTGAGGCTATTTTTTGCGTTATCATATCGATTGTAGCTTCAGCGGTCTTTAGCGCCGGTTTCTCAACAAGTACATCTTCTTTGTCTTCCGGATGTGTAATCGCAATCGTCAGACTTTCTCCTTCTTGGAAAGTAATGTCGATCTTTTTGGCATTGGGTTTTATATCCGCTGTTAAAGGAGATTCTTTCTCAGATACTAATATTTCCATTTGTTGTACAACATCCAACCCACTCTGCAACTGATTGGCACTTTCTTGATTCGGCTTTTCCTCCTTCAAAGCGCTTGTATTGCTCGCAAGTATCATCTCTTGCGTTTGGGCTATCTCATGTCCTCCGGTTATGTCTAATACAACTTTCCGTTTATCTGGTAACTTCCCTACTGACAATTCCTCCTCCTTTAATATAGTCATTACCTCAGTAACGGTCAATGGTTTTTCAGATCGGGTGCATACTTCGACCGCAGCGTTTTGTTTAATAGGACGCATATCTTCTTCCCTGATTCGTTCTGCTTCACCAACATTTGTTTCGGTCACTATCAATTCTTCCAAGGCCTCTTGCTGTAATGTCGCTTTGCTTGATTTCGGTAGATCGCTTTTTATTTTTCCAGCGCTCTGTTCTACTAAGATTTCTACTTTTGATGCAACAGTATGACCAATTATGGACGATTCGATTGTGTGAGCCTCTGGTCCAACATCTGGCATGTAGATATTCTCGAGATCATGTGGAATTATTTCGAGAATACTAGCTCCAGGTCTTGTTTCTGTGAGTTCAATATTCGCTATTTTTCCTTCGGGCTTTGTGTCTGCTTTATAAATTTCTTCTTTCTCCGCAGTTTCTTGTACAGCAACGCTGACAGTTTCTATAGGAACGTGAGATGTGTGTGCTTTTCCGCTCACAGGTTTATCTTTTGCTAGATCTTCGGTTGGCGATTCTGTTCTCACTTGTTCACATACCGGAGCCACTTGCGTTGTATATTCAGTACTCGCAAAAGCACCTTTAATACTGGCCGTTTCAACATATTCGGTTTCCTTCTCGCTTGCAACGATCATCGTGGTATGT
>JBCEZY010000122.1:2814326-2850437 GCA_039654445.1 Cataglyphis savignyi | reverse complement strand
CGTATTGTCCTCTTCTAAAGTTTTGTAACGGATATCTGCCGTTATCTTCTTGCCATTCTATAATAAAGAAGGTATTCAAGTTTAAATTTCTTGCTTTCTGCGAGATATATTATAATTGCAGTAAATATCTTTTACCTTGAGCCAATAAACGTCCAGAGGTTTGGTGCCAGTAATTTTAGCATCGAATCTGGCAAGCTGTCCAGTTGCTACAGAAGTAGATTGTATCGTGGATAAAAAACTAGGTGGCACTGCACCACCTCGTCCAGGTTGTCTTCTACGTTCCTCCACGACCAAATTAGCGCTGCACTTGGCTTTTCCTCCTCTATTCTCAGCAATGACGGAAAAAACGCCGGAGTCTTCCATAAAAACTTGTCTGATAATTAATACCGATTTGGTGCTGAAGGTATAAATTTGGAGATCGGCTGAGTTTTGTATGGGAAAATCTTCGCGATACCATTTGATGGTCGGTAGTGGATCGCCATCGAATTCTACTTCAAATTTTGCCTGTTCTTGCTCAAATGCTCTGCACGGTTGAATCTTTTTCGTGAAAACAGGTGGTTTAGCAGGTTTCACTTGCCCTTGAACCACACGTTCCTGCGTCTTCGCTTTGTGTTCTATTTCTGTAGTTTCCGTTGCTGTGATCTTTCTCGTTATTTCTAAGTCACCTTTGACTTCCTTTTGCGTCTGTTTTTGTTTAGCTACATGAACCTCGCGTCCATGAATTGTGGATTCGGATGGGCCCGGAGGATATTTTCCAGCGGCTTTAACGCGTTCCGTATCTATATCTACTTCGGTAACAAATGGTTTTTTCACATATTTTGGAGTTGGTTCTACAGGTTGCTGAGGTTGTTCCTCCCTAATTATAAGAAATCAGTAATCAGAATTATTATCGCCAAAAAAAACATGTGTTGATAACACATTTTTCTTATTGAATTATTGCAATACTTACAAATTCTCTTCGTACTTCTGAGCCATTCCCTTTGCTAGAGAATGTGCAACAACTTTTTCGCCAGGAATAGCAAACTGATGCGAAGCTTCCCTTAATCTGGTTTCTTTAAGCACTTGTTCTTCTTCAAGGCTCGTTAGCTTATTATAATAATCCTCTTCCTTCCTTTTGCTCTTGACAGATTTTTGCCATTCAGTCTCGGGTTCTTTAATGACTTTAGGACCAAGATGTTCCGTGACAATTTCGATGCCTTGAGAAACGCTTTGATGGCGTTCATCGAATACGCGCTCCAATTCTGTGTTCTGTCGCTCGGTTTGGTACTGTGTTAGCCCATAATCGTACCAGGCTAAAGAAATAATATGTTATATCTGTGTCCTTGTGTGTATAAGTGTGTACTCAATATAAACGAGATGCGCGTGCTTCGAGCGGATACATCAATTAATTGATCTTGACAAATATAATATAATGTTCTTCGGTAAGTTATATATGCAAGTATATTAGCATTTGTATACATACATTTGCTAAAAGGTGTAGTGGATCAATTATTATAATTTAAAAATTAATTGAAAAATTAAAATACTCTATTGTAAAGTAAAACTTTGCACTTTTCTTAACCAAAGAACAAAAAGTATAACCGGAAATTCCACGATATTTAAGACACAGTACGTAAATGACGATGCAACACATATCGACGACACCTAAATAATAGGGATCGAGCTGGATTGGAAAATTCAAGTGGTTAACATATATTTGAAATTATTTTGCTGCGATTATATCATCAAAAACATTGTTTGATTAAATTTTTTTTCTCTCTTTTTACGAACGTGCTTTCCTTCGTGCTATGAGAAGGTTTTGTTTCAGATTTAAGAGGGACAAAAAAATTGCTGCAAAATTATTTTGTCTAATCGCTGAAATAACTCGAATTTTGCTTTAATGAATTAGTTTTAATATATCTTTATTTTTCGTGCGAAACGTTAAAGGATAGTAAACAAAACGCGGTGAGGAAATGCATATCTCAAAAACAGAAAATGAAAAAAAAAACAAATTAAATAGAAATTAAATAAAGATGATTATAGGATTAAAATACTATATTGATTGCGCAATATTGAGAAATAGGGAAATTTGCTCAATGTTTGCTTTCTTCAGATAATACAAATTACTTTAATTGCTTTAACAACAAGAAAGCGATACGATTTATGCAGTATGAATAAGCAAATATTAAATAAATGACAAATGTAATATGTAATATATAAGCTCATATATAATAAATAAAAGAAATAAATAAAATGATTTAATAATTATGAGAGCAATAGACCCGTTTTCTCTAGCGCAACAATATCACATTTATGAAACAAAAAAAAACATTAATAAAATATAAAACAATACGAATGTTTTTCCGATTATTTTCCATACCTGAATCCTGAATGTCGATGTGAAAAATCAAGTATACGATACCTTTGACTTAAGACCATTTTGCTCTAATATTCTCGTCGATATTCCCAATCACGATGAAGAAGAAGGAGAAGCAGAAGAAGCTGATGAACTCGCGATGATTTTCAATAGCTTTGGAGGGCCAAGTGGAAAATGGGGAGTGGAGGGATTATGTTTTAATGGTTTAGAGTGTTTTTTTTGTATTCAAATGGAATGCATGTGTCGTATCGATATATATTATATGTACTGTGTTTCGGTTGTTCAATGTTTCCAATTCACGCTCGCACCTTGCGAATCATCATTGGAGTTTTACAACCGCTTCGTTCATTTTTACGTGTGATCTTTTTTTGTACCATTGTAATCCGTTCAATATTGTTGTTATTCTGCGCGTGAATTCTTCACGATGAGACTTTTTTCATAATAAAGAAATTATTAATTAATTAAATTTGGCATCTGCCATAAATTTATATTTCATATACTAAGTGCTCTGTTGAATGCAGTTATATTACGTACTTATTACGTATACTTCGTAATATTTCGTAAGATTTTATTCCATTGTGACACGAAGAATTCATGGCCGAATGTGTGTATAATATTCGGAATGTTAACTTACGTCTTGGAGAATTTTTCAATACACCACGATAATCGTCACTTCGCTGTTTGACCGTTAGAGTCGTTTCTGTACGTGCTTCGCCAACGGAGCTTCTTGCAATCACTTCCACCTTGCCGTGATCGTATTGTCTGGTCTTCGGGATATCAAGATGATACATACCGTCGTACGTTAGTTTATAGCGAGATCCCTGGGAGATAAAAGAGATGAAGTCAATATAGTAACATTATAATAGTATTTCTTGGGAAAATGTCGACATTATCATTTAGTTTAATTTCAGAAATGATATTCCTCAACTCACATTAACTACTGTATGGCCATTGATGATCCACATAACTCGAGGCCTTGGATATCCAGTGACCCGACAGCAGAATCTAGACCAATCGCCTTCTTCAACGGTCATCGCTTCTGGTTTGCTCACGAAAACAGGCGCCGAGCGTACTTTTTCTTCTTCACCTTCTTCTTCAGGTGCACTGCAAAAAGTACAAATCACTTTTTCAATAATATTTGTTTCACGTTGTCGTGACAATTTTAAAATCAAATATGAGCAAATAAATCTTTTTGCCGGGAAACGATTTATCTTATCTTTCTTGAATATGTATAATAATTCAAAATTATGCATATATTAGACATAAAAATAAATGCTACACATTTTATTGTGTGTGCATTCTTTCCTTGTTATTATTAAAAAAAATTGTTATTAGAATAAATTTGATTATTATTAAAATAAATTAAAATAAATTTTACATTGTTTAGAAATTGTTATTAAAAGAAATTTTATATATACAATGCACAAAATAAAATTTTACATTTGCCATGCTGCTTCCATTTCTCTGATCTTCTCGATACTTTTCATGCCTTTTGGAAGCTGAGACTCGTAAATAATTCCAGGTTTTCCTGCAGTTCTAATTATAGCTCTGGTCTCGTCCATTCCATAAAGATTTGTAGCTCTGCATAAATACTCGCCACTGTCTTCTGGATAGACCCAACCAAAGTTCATCGCTACATAGCCAAAGTCGTAGATAGGCGTAAATCGATTCTTATGAGGTAATGGTTTTCCATTGAAGAACCATTCAACTTTCATATTTGGATCTCCTACTGGTGCTAATTGACATTCGAATTTAGTGCTATTCATTTCAACTAGATCGGTCTGATCTTGAATTTGTGTGACGAAGCGAGGCGGCTGTTTTTTGTCCGCGTCATATAGATCGTCTTCGGTTAAGTGAATTTCCGACGTATACTTTTTAATTGTCGCTTCCATTTGCATCAAGGCTTCAGATTTCTTCATACCCTTGGGTACTTGATTCTGCAGAATAATGCTTGGTAATTCTGTGAAACAGAAATTTAATATGAGTACACTATAATATAATTAATCTGGTTAAAATAGAAAATGTATAAAAATAGGAAACATACTTTTGCAAGATATGGCAGCTCGAGTAGTGTCTTCTCCGAGATCATTGATGGCTTTGCAAACATATTCACCGGAATCTTCAGGATAGACGTACAAGATATCCATTGATACGAATCCCATATCATATACCGTTCTATATCTGTGTCCAGCAGGTATCAATTTACTATTTCTATACCATTCGATGCGTAAATTAGGATCGTCCTTGGGCTCCACACGGCATTCAAATCTGACTGGTTCACCTTCGTCGACGGTTGCTGATTGAATCTGCGTGATGAAATGCGGCGGTTGTCGTGGCGCTTCTTCTGCGGGAGCTTGAGATATTGGTCCTCGTTCCAATTCCTTCAGTTTCTCTCCGCTCATTCCCGTTGGTAATTGAGAATCGAAATCTATCGTTTTCTTGGCTGCAAAAGAAAAAGATTGTTTTTATTATGTATTATCATAATATAAAACGAATTTTTTTTAATATAAAAGTATATTAATTTAGAAATATTTTAGAGATCTGATTCAATCGCGTAACTTACATTTGCAAGTGATAGTGGCCTTGGTAGTAGCGGAGCCCCATTTATTAGTGGCTCTGCAGACGTACTCGCCGCTGTCTCGCGCGTATGTATATGACATATCCAGCGATATAAATCCGAAATCATTAATCTGATGAACTCGAGAGCCGGTCGCGAAGGGTCGACCGTTGTGGAACCAATCGATGCGCATAGTAGAATCACCTACAGGTTCGACTCTGCAATCAAAATGACTCGGTCCACCTTCTTCAACTTCGATGTCTTTAAGCTCAACGGTGAACCTCGGTGGATTCGATGTTTCTTCTTCTGCTAGGATCTCATCCCTCTTGTACAAAGACTCTTCTAATTTCTGAATGCTTTCTGTACCGGTTTTGAAATTGGTCGGTAACTGTGGCTCCAAGATAATACCTTGACGTCCGCGAACTTGAAGTTTGCACGATACCGTGGCTTCGCCATGGCGATTGGTGGCTTTGCAAGTATATAGACCAGAATCACGTTGATAGCAGTTTGCAACTTCAAGAATAACAAAACCAAAGTCGTGAATTGTCTTGATTCGACTGCCAGCGAGAAGAGGCTTGCCGTTGTGAAACCATTCGACTCTCATGCTAGAATCATTAATTGGCTGAAGTCGACATTCGAAATGAGCAAGAGAGTTTTCAGCCAAAGTCAAATCAGAAGGAGTTGTGATAAATTCAGGCGGTTTTCCGGTGTCATCCTCAGGACTGGCTTGCCCCGGAGCGGTTCCAAGGCCTTCTAATTCGGCGATTTTATCAATCGTACTTTCCATTCCTTTGGGTAACTGAGACTCCAAAATAATACTACGTTTGCCCGTACACTTCATAGTGCACGTCGTCACCGCTTCACCGTAGTCATTCGTCGCTCTACAACTATATTCACCCGAGTCCTCAGGATAAATGGGAGAAATTTCCAAAATGACAAAACCAAAATCGCAAAAAGTGCGGAAACGAGATCCCGTTCGCAATGGTTTACCGTTCCAGAACCATTCGACCTGTGCGTACAAAAACAATATAATAATAATATAATAAATGTTATATATAATATAATATAATATAATAATATAATAATGTAATATAACATATAATATAATATAAAATAAATATATACACAGCTATAATATATAGACTAGAATTAAAATAATTATAAAACTTGCCTTTAATTTTGGATCGTCTGTAGGTATTAATCGTGCCTCGAAATGCGCGCTTTCTCCCTCGCGTAGACCATCGATATTACTTAAAGGTACAGTAAACATTGGAGCTTTGCCACGTTCTTCTACAGTCTTTTCATCTCTCGTACGTATCATTGAATCTTCGAGATTTTGAATTTTTTCTAGACCACCTTCCATGCCTTTTGGAAGTTGCGATTCTAAAATAAGATTAGCCTTGGAGAAGCATTTAAGCGATGCTTTCGTAGAATCTTCGCCGTACTTGTTGACGGCTCTGCATTCATAAACTCCAGAATTTTCTTCGTAACAATAAAGTATGTCCAGAATAACAATACCAAAGTCGTGGAAGGTACGATATCGATGGCCGTGAGGAAGCTTCTTGCTATTATAATACCACTCGACTTTTAAATCGGGATCGTTTATCGGTGTCAGTCTAGCTTCGAAATGTGCAGACTGTCCTTCTACCAGTTTTGTAATATCAACGATTTGCGTGATGAATTTCGGCGGTTCGGCAACGGGTGTAGTGGGAGTAATCGCTTGTTCTCCAGTGTAACTTTCGAGTTCTCGTATTCTAGCGAGCGAATCTGGTTGCAAGGAATCCAAGTAAACTCCGCTCTTGCCAAAGCACTTGATCGTAGCTTTTGTATAATCCTCGCCGTACTTGTTACTAGCTTTGCAAACATATTCACCAGTGTCGTGAGACATCACTCCGGCGATATCCATAACTACAAAGCCGAAATCGGAAACCATCTTAAAACGCGAGGAATGCCGTAATGGTTTTCCATTGTGGAACCATTCAACTTTCATGTGAGGATCTCCTACTGGGATGAGAGTACATTCAAAGTGAGCCGATTGCCCATCTTTCAGACCCTCCAAAGACTGTATATGCGTTGTAAATTTAGGTTTCTGTCCTTTAGACTTGTCAATGCATTCAAGCTGTACGCTAATCTCTGCTTTACCCCATTTGTTGGTGGCTCTACAGGTATAAGTACCCGAATCTTCTATTTTAGTGCCGAGAACCTCGAGAACAACCATACCGAAAGCATAAACAGTTCTCGTGCGATGACTGGCTTCTAAAGCTTTACCATTGTAAAACCACTCAACTACCATGGTTTGATCACCAGTAGGGATGAGAGACGCTTCAAAGTGAGCGATCTCTCCCTCCGACAGATTAGTTAGATTCTCAAATTGCGACGTAAACATCGGTGGTTGTCCTTCTTCTTCTCCTGGTGGAATTCCTTCTTGTCGTTTCAAGGATTCTTCCAAGTCTTGGATCGCTTCGAGACCCTCTTTACCTTTGGGATGCTGCGATTTTTCAATGATATTTTCTTTTGTGGAGCAATAAATTGTTGTCGATGTAAAGGCTTCGCCCGCTTTATTATAAGCCTTGCAGGTATAAATAC
Organism: Cataglyphis savignyi; assembly: GCA_039654445.1. Taxonomy (NCBI): domain Eukaryota; kingdom Metazoa; phylum Arthropoda; class Insecta; order Hymenoptera; family Formicidae; genus Cataglyphis; species Cataglyphis savignyi. The sequence goes on along the minus strand of JBCEZY010000122.1, from coordinate 2,842,938 downwards.
CGGAATCGCGCTCATAAACATCCGTTAAATCTAAAGTAACAAATCCAAAATCACTAGTCATTTTGAAGCGCGAACCATGTTCCAAAGGTTTTCCATTAAAATACCAATCAATTTTTAAATTGGGATCATCTTTTGGTTCGACTTGTCCTTCCAAATGTAACGGTTCTGATTCTCCCAGTTTAAATTCAGGTTTAAGTGGCACCGTCCAAATCGGTTTAGGATATTCGTGTTCAGGACCTTCTTCAGGTCTCTTGTATTTTGATAGATAAGCATCTTCTGCTTCTTTCACTTTTTCAAGTCCGGCTTCCCCTTGAGGATGTTGCGTTTGCAGATAAATGTTTTGTTTGCTAGTGCATTTTAAAGTACCTGATGTCTGCGCGCTTCCCTTCGAATTTGTAGCTTTTACAGTAATTATGCCAGAATCTTCTTCGTAAGCATGAGTCAAATCCAATGCGACATAGCCGAAGTCATAAGTGCTCTTAAATCTCGCACCGGTCGGTAAAGGTTTACTGTTCAAGAACCATTCAATCTTCATAGTTGGATCTTTTGATGGCTCTACATTGCATTCGAAGTGAGCGTTATCACCTTCGATACACTCCACGTTGTTTAGATGAGTGATGAAGACGGGCTCCTCGTAAGTAGGTTCCGGTTGTTCGGTAGAAATTATCTGAGGCTGCTCCAAGGCATCGATTTTTGGCAAAGCGTCCGGATGCAAAGTATCTCCCAATAACCAGTGACGATCGGCAATTTTTAAGCTACAAGTTGACACAGCCTCTCCCAAAAGATTAGTTGCTTTGCAAGTATAAATTGCGGAGTCATCAGGTCTCAAGCCGTTGATTGATAATGTTACTAGACCAAAATCGAACGTACTACGAAGTCTAGTTCCAGTCTGTAGAGATATACCATTTTTAAACCATTCTACTCTTAAGTTGGGATCCGCTCGCGGCTCCACCTGAGCCTCTAAGTAAACACGTTGACCTTCTACCAGTTTATCGAAGCTCTCGAGATGTTTGGTGAAAACTGGTGCCTGTTGTGGTGTCGTGTCGATAAACATTTCTGGTACCTTATTCATCTCTGCTTCCTTCAATTGAATCTTTTGCCACGCATCCGCTTGTATGCTTTCAGAAGCAATAGCCGAACGCGCTTTCACTTTCAGGGAAATCGATGAAACCGCCTCACCTGCATTGTTGATTGCTTTGCAAGTATAGACACCAGAATCTTCGGGGATAACTTTCAAAATATCTAATGTTACATATCCAAAGTCGTGATTTACGTGAAAACGTGAACCTATAAATAACAATGCCCAACAATTTTATTAAATCAAATGCTTGTAATGATAATTTATTATAAAATCATATTTTCTTACCCATTTTTAATTCAACTCCGTTCATATACCACTCAAATTTTAAATTTGCATCGCCGACAGGAACGACTCTGCATTCATATCTAGCCATTTGTCCTTCCCAGAGTTCCGTTGGCCCGGTTAATAATTGCGTGAAAATCGGTTTATCAAAGACCTTTTCTGGCTCCTCGGGTCGCCCGACTTCCTTGGCTTCCAATTGAGCAATTCTACGTTGCGCCTCCGGATGCTGAGTATCCAATTGTATGCTGGCCTTGGCTGTATATATGGATAAACAAATTAAATTAACACCGTATTAAATTTATTTTGGTGTATTAAATAAACGAGATAAAATCAAATATCCACTTTTAATCTTCATCGAAGCCGTTGTAACCGCTTCACCCAATGGATTAGAAGCGCGACACATGTAAACACCTTCGTCTTCATCACGTACGTGAGCGATGTCCAGAGATACGTAGCCAAAGTCATGTACTTTTGTAATTCGCGAACCTGCAAAAGAAACATTATAACAAATATTAATTTAGCGTGATAATTACAAATATATTAAGAGCAAAATAAATGTATTCGTGGAATTAACAAAGTTTTGCATTGAAAGTTTGTATCTCTAACAATTCTTACTTGTCTCTAGGGGTACTTCGTTTCTAAACCATTCCACTTTGAGCATGGGATCACCCACGGGTATAAGTCTGCATTCAAAATGTGCGGTATGACCTTCAGCGATATTGTCAATATTTTGTAATGGTTGAGTAAAGACAGGACGCTGCCGAGTTTGAGGTTCCGGTACATCTGGTCGTTTCCATGGCTGTTGAGCTTCGAGCTCCCGGATCTTGTCCATTCCCTCGGGTCGTTGCGAATCCAAAATAATACTATCTCGTGGGATAACTTTGAGCTCGATGGACGACACACATTGTCCTAGTGCGTTTATCGCACGTACAGAATATTGTCCTGCGTCCTCAGGTACGGCGTGACCGATATCTAATGCCACGTATCCGAAATCGAAGGTCACATGGAACCGCGCCGCCGATGGTAAAGGTTTACCGTTATGGAAGAATTCAATTCTCAAATTAGCGTCATGCAAAGGCTCTACTTGGCATTCGAAATGAGCGGTTTGCCCTTCATATACTTCAGTTGTGCCCTATAAAAAAATTTCTTATATTTATTACATTTATTTCACATTTGTTGTACTTTTTATGTTTGTTATATTAGTTCTTAATAACTATTCATACATTAACTATTATTATATTTAATAATCATTTATATATACTGTATGTATATAATTACATTATATTAATATAATTATTATTACTTACTCTAAGCTCGGTGACAAATCTTGGTGGTGTCACTGGCGGTTCCTCAATTTCTAACCGTGCGGGATGACCCTGAGCTTCTAATTCTCGAATCTTTTCTAAACCATCCGGATGTTGGGTATCCAAAAGAATACTTCGTCGTGCTAAAATAAAAAAGGAATTATAACTGGTTTGTTTCTCTCTTTAATGATATTTTTATTATTAGTAATTTTATGTATATGCGCTTTCTTGAATAAAATAAATTCAATTCTACAATAAATTTTGATTTGGAGAGTTGATACTGTGAGATTTGACATTACTTGAGACATTTTGCGAGTTTTCGAAGCATAATATAATATTTTCCATGAAAGAACTCATCCGAGCTTGCAAGAATTAATTAAAATTTTAACGAAAGTCTTCTTTATAAAAGCGATGCCATCTATTTGACAAACGGTCTTTTTCTCATTGATTAACGCCGATGAATGTTTTCAAATTTTTCATGGATAGGAATTTAGATTTTGGATATTGGGTATTCCTTGCTGACAATTATGCAGAATTAACATAAAATTAATATCTTGAATTAACATGATACTTTATACTTACAACTGACTTTAATAGTACAGGTATTAACGGCTTCGCCGGCCAAATTAGTTGCTTTACACATATAAGTACCGGAATCTTCGGGATAAGTATATAGAATATCGAGAGCCACGTAGCCAAAATCGTGTGTAGTGCGGAAGCGATGACCAGTTTTAATTGCAACTCCATTGACAAACCTATTAAATGTCAAGAAAATTTAATCAATTAATCAATTAAATTATTCGGCATTGTATTAAAATTATCAATGATTTTTGGTTTTTGTTTTTTAATATATTTTAAATGACGCTTTTTTTTATCTATAAACATACCATTCAATTTTCAAGTTTGGATCGTTAATTGGCTCCACGCGACATTCCAGGTGAGCATGCTCGCCTTCCTTGAGATGATCCAGATTGTTTAGCGGTGTCAAGAAGACAGGTTTCTGATGAATAACCTCCTTTTCGACTTCTTCTTTGATTTCGACAGTTTCCAATTCTCGAATCTTTTGCAAACGTTGAGCATCCAATGTGTCGAGGTATAAGCCTTGTTTTGCTATTTGCATAAATCAAAATAATCGATAATTATGCGCTCATGTTTTTACCAGAAAAATTTATAGTTTATTAACAAATTCGTTTATACACTTATCAATTTTGAGAAATGGAAATATATGAATGATTGTTTCGCATTTTTTTCTCTCATTTGTTTAAAAAATATATATTTCAAAGAGATGTATTATGCAACGGGTGCGCTTGCTAAAACAATATAGATTCAGTCTATAAAATCACTTACAATCCACGCTGATCATGCAAGTAGTAACAGCCTCGCCGACAGCATTCCTCGCTTTACACATGTAGGTACCCGAATCTTCGGGATAAGCGTAAAGAATATCGAGAGCGACATATCCAAAGTCATAGGTCGTTTTGAATTTATGTCCCTGAGGAATGGGACGCCCGTCTCTAAACCATTCGACGACCATCGTCGGATCGTTTACGGGAGTCAATGTAGCTTCGAGATGGGCGTTTTTGCCTTCCGGTAAATGTTCAATATTCTTCAGCGGTCGCCCAAAAGTAGGCTTCTCGGCGATAATTGTATCTTCTTCGACTATGCGCTTATATCTCGAATCGTCCTCAAGATATTGTATCTTTTTCAATGCGCTCTCATGCTGTGTATCGTGAATAATCGATGCTCGAGCTAAAAAGCAATTTTTAATCGATTTAACAAAACAAAGAAGAAAGATTTCAAAATGCGAAATATAAATATAAATAAAGTAAAGAACGTAATATATACAGCTCTCTAATATAAAAATTACAATTTATAAAATTGTGTAGACGAAATTATAAATATCTAAGGTGTTTATAAATATAAATTGTGTAGGTAAAATTATTAATATAAAAAAAATTAATTTTTTGTTATATATACATATATAAAGCAGAGAAATACAATAAAATAGACTAGTACAAGATACTTGCAAAAACGCGTTCTTTTGTTACTTACATTTCACGTCGAGATTAATCGAACTTCTCGCGGATCCCAATTTATTGGTAGCCTGACAAGTATATGTGCCCGAATCTTCGGCATATACAGTCAACACGTCCAACGATGCAAATCCAAAGTCGCAGGTAGTTCTATACCTGTGACCGGTGGATAATGGTTTGCCATTGTGGAACCACTCCACCTTCATGTTGGGATCAGGATAGGGTTCTATGCGACACTCATAGTGTGCGCTTTGACCTTCAACTAGATTAGTAGGTCCATTCAACTGAACCGTAAAGGATGGTTTTTCTTTTACCACGATCTCTTCTTCCTCACGACGTTGATATTTCGAGGTATCTTCCAAAGCTTGGAGTTTCGACAAAGCATTTTCGTGTTGTGATTCAAACTGCAAGGCTGCCTTGGCTGCATTTTAGAAGAATTTGTGTAGTTGTGTAAGAGTTGTGTATAAAGAGAAATTGCATATAATTCAATAATTCATTTTTTGCAAAACCAAAAAAGTTCACATTGTTAGTGAAATTACGATATATTGCATACGAGTAAATACTACTTATTTGTAGATACCAACAAATAAGTTTAGCAAAATAACACATCAATTTTATAAAGCAATAATAAAATATAAAATATAAAATATAAAATTAGCAGTGTTATATAGCGATTTGTTAAATATTTCAAACACTATTTTAGTTTAATAGCGTAATTATAGCGTATAATTAATCATTAATATTGAGAAAATTTGCATAATTTGTGTAAATGTTGTCAATTATATCCCATAAATTAATTTGCAAAATATATATCATTGTTTATCTGAATTGCGCATTGAGTTTAGACTTACATTGAACGAATAATGTTGCAGAAGTAACCGCTTCTCCGAGCTCGTTTGTTGCACGACACGTATAAGTACCTGAATCTTCAGGATTAACGTACTTCATGTTTAAAGCGACGTATCCAAAGTCGTGCATGGTTGTTACACGATTTGCTTTTAGAAGATAATAAAGATAATAAAGAGTAATTAAAATATATTTTTATAAAGAATTTCATTATTTATAGAATATGACATCCTTTAATATGTAAATTTACAAGACTTACAAGCTGAAATTGGAACTCCATTACGAAGCCATTCCACCTTGAGCTTAGGATCTCCAACTGGGATAACACGTGCTTCGAAATGCGCTGCTTGATTCTCAGCAACACGGAGATCTTTTATAGGTAATGTGAAGACAGGAGCTTGCGTAATAATTTCCTCGGTTGTTGTTTTACGTTGATACCGAGACGTGTCTTCCAAGGTGCGAAGACGTTGAAGTGTTTCCTCATTTTGAGTCTCTGTGTAGATTGATTTTTTGGCTATAGATAAAAAATAATGAATTAATGATTTTGATTACTGATATTAAAACTAATCCAGCAAATTTAAAAAAAGTCAAGAGCTTACAGTGAACGATAGCGGTGGCAGAAGTTATAGCTTCTCCGATAACATTTTTAGCTCTGCAAGTATATGTTCCAGAATCTTCGGGATATGCATACATAATATCAAGAGCGACGAAACCGAAGCTATTTGTTTCGACAAATCTTGAACCTGCTTTCACCGGATTATTATTGTGAAACCATTCAATTTTCATCGTTGCATCGGACACTGGAATTAGTCTGCACTCGAAATGAGCTCGCTGACCTTCTTTTATCTCGACATTGTTTAACGAAGTCGTGAAAATAGGCGCCTGAGTGGTGGTTTCTTCAATAATCTCTTGTCTATGATATTTGGATCTATCTTCGAGATAATGAATTTGTTCAAGTCCAAGCTCATTTTGCGTATCTGTTAAGATTTGCGCGCCCGAGCGACATGTTAAGATGCAGCTTACTTCGTCGCTTCCTACCAGATTAACGGCACGACACGTGTAAGTTCCAGAGTCCTCAGCGATCAAATCAATTACGTCCAATGCGACATAACCGAAATCATGAATCGGACGGAAACGGTGTCCTGCAAATTTATATGCATTAAGTATAATTTAATAAATATATGAGAAAGAATTGAGCATTCTGTTAATAAAGTTCTGTTAATAGAAAGAAAAATAATTGGATATATATATATTGGTTATGTAAATTTACGATAAATTAACGATAAAAAAAATTACCTATCGTAACTGGACGACCATTTTTAAACCACTCGACCTTCAAATTTGAATCCGTTACCGGTTCCAATTTACATTCAAAATGAGCGTGTTGTCCTTCGCGAAGATTTTCTTGGTTTTTCGGTTTTGTAATAAATTTCGGCTTTACATTCACAACCTCGTCAATGAGTTCATGTCTCTTGTATCTAGAAGCATCCTCCAAGTATTGTATCCTTTCCAATCCTTCAGGATGTTGAGATTCCAGAATTAAATCTTTCTTTGCGTGTACTCTTACAGAACACGAAGTAACTGCCTCGCCAAGCTGATTTCTAGCCTGACAGGTATACACGCCAGAATCTTCAGGATATACGCCGAGGATATCTAAAGCCACGTAATCAAATTCGTATGATGGTCTAAATCGGTGACCAGTTTTTACTGGTCGGCCGTTGACGAACCAATCGACTTTCATGGTTGCGTCACCAACAGGCTGTAGACGACATTCGAGATGAACGTTGGTCAGTTCCACTGTTTCGATGTTGTGCAAAGGTCGAGTGAACTGAGGTGCTTGCATCACTGTGACTTCCTCTTGATGAGTTTTACGATACCTATATAAAAAAATAGAATAATAAATAAGAATAATAATACACAAGTAAATTGCATGAATTACAAGGCAATAAATAAAAACAAACCTCAATGAGTCCTCCAACATTTGTATCTGCTCGAGCGATTGTTCGTTCTGCGTTTCGGTAACGACGTCGGATCTTCCGATGACTCTCACGCAAGCGGAAGTATGCGCAGTGCCCAGATGATTGGTGGCTCTGACAGTATATTCGCCGGAATCATAAACGGTAGTATGTACTATGTCAAGCGCGACAAATCCGAAATCATAATAAGTCCTGAATCTGGAGCCAACCGTAACCGGACGTCCGTTTTGGAACCATTCAACTCTCATCGTTGGATCGCCCATTGGTTCCAAGCGACATTCCAAGTGAATATTCTTGCCCTCGCTAACCGGCTTAGGATCACTTAACGGCTGGATAAAGATCGGTTTTGATTTGGAGATTTCTTCAATATGATAATGTGGCTCGATAAACTTGGATTCTTCTAAGCGTTGAGTCTTTTCGTAAGTGCCGCGGTGCATGCTGCTAGTATCTATGCTAGAACGCGCTGGAAAAGTTAATAAAATTCATTAATTTTTTGATTTTTTAGAAATTTCAGCTGCATAAATATTACTATAAGATGTATATCTTACTCTCTACAGTCATGGTAGCGGACAAACGAGCTTCCCCGCGAGAGTTTCTAGCCACAACAGTATACGTGCCAGCATCTTCGGGACGAACCTGAAGAATGTCAATGGCGACGTATCCGAAATCGTGATACGTCTGAATTCTATTAGCGGCAGTGATAGCTTTGCCGTTGTGGTACCACTCGATCTTCATGGTCAAATCGCTTTGAGGTTCAACGCGCGCCTCAAAATGCGCCCGTTGACCCTCTACAATCTTATTTGTGCCTTTAAGATTGCCTAGGAATCGTGGCGCCTGCGTAACCTGTGTTTCTTCCTGAATCTGTCGCGAATATCTGCTCGAATCTTCGAGAGATTGAATTTTTTGAAGACCGGTGGGATGCTGACTGTCGTAAATAACGTCGTTCTTACTAATTACGCTTAATTGAGCAGTAGTATGAGCTTCGCCAGCCCTGTTGTAAGCTCGGCAAGTGTATACACCGACATCATGTATTGTTACATATTTGATGGTCAACGCCACGTAACCGAAGTTGAAAAAGGTTGTAATTCGGGAACCTAATTTCGAGAAAGTTTTATAAATATAGAGATTTAATGGCACATGCGTTTCGCAAATTAAATTATACGTTACTCACTGGCTTCTACAGGTCGTCCATCCTTAAGCCACTCGACACGAAGATCGGCATCACCGACTGGTTCGAGACGCGCTTCAAAATGAGCAAATCCGCCTTCTCGTATGCCGCTCTGATCTTTAATAGGTGATTTAAATTCCGGTGGGCTAGTCGGTTCAGGCTGCTCCTGCACATACTTCTGGTGCATCGCCTGTTGATACGCTTCCAATTCCTCGGCAGCTTCGATGTATCTCAATTGCTCGGGGATACCCAAGTCTGTCGTTACGCTTGTTCGCGCTATGCAATAATTTTGAGATTAATTTTAATATTTGAGAATAATGGAAAAAGCACTGCTTAAAAATGATTGTTTTGTTTCACAAAATTAAAACTTACCGAAGACACGGAGAGTCGCAGTGCTGATGGCCTCTCCCAAGCGGTTCACAGCTCTGACAGTATAAGAACCCGCATCTTCAGCCCGTAGGTGCATTATATTGAGTGAGACGTAACCGAAGTTGAAGATGCTAGTGATTCTCGAGCCTAGGAGAATGAAATAAAGTAATATTAAAAATTTTATAATCTAAATTTAAATATTATAATGTTTTTTATTCAATTTTATTCTTAATAATTCCATTATAATCGAGCTTTTTTCTGGATGCCAATACTCACTGGCTGTGATTGGTTTTCCATCCTTGTACCACTCCACTTTCATGGTGGGATCGCTAACAGGCGTCAATTGCGCCTCGAAATGAGCGTTACGACCTTCCTGTAGCTCACCAAGATCCTGGAGCGGGCGGATGAAAACCGGCCGCTGTGAAGAGGTCTCCTCCACGCTCTCTTGCCTTTGGTACTTGTTGTAATCCTCGAGCTGCTGAATATACTGGAGACTGTCGGGGTATTGGCTCGCTTGTTCAATAGTGGCGCGTGCTAACAAACGAGAAGTAAATTTGGATTATATCGGAAATAACAATTACAAAAAAAATTTATAAAATACTTTTTTTATATTTACGGGTTACGCTGAGGATGGCTCGAGATTCGGCGACTCCGGTAGAACTTACAACACGGCACAAGTACTCGCCGCTATCTTGAAGAACGATGCTAATGAGATCGAGTGAAATAAAACCGAAACGGAAGATGGAAGTCGCTCGAGAACCTACAAATATGCGCCAATATTAATTAGATCGATTTGAGAGTCGAATAATCGATGATACAAATGTTATATACTCACTCGCATCGAGTGCTTTGCCATTGACATACCACTCCACCCTCATCGTAGGATCGCCCACCGGTTCGATTCTGGCCTCGAAGTGAATTCGTCCACCTTCGATTTGATGAACGTCCCTTAAGGGTATAATGAAACGTGGCGGCGGATAAATCTTATCTTCTTCAGGAGGCGGCAAGAAAGGCTTGGCACGTTCCACGTGTCTCAAATAAATCACTTCGGGGCCAGGCGCTGGTCTACAAATATTTATTCACATTATTTCATTTCCTTACCGTAAACGTCGCTAAACAGAATGAGAAAATTTGAAGGAAAAAAAAATGAAAAACATTGATTATAATCTGTTAATTTTTGATGAACACTCGAAAAGTTTCTCACTCTGGTTCGATGACTTTCGTTGGTCGGGGTAAGTTCAGGCGTCTTGGTTCCGGGGCCGTTCCTTTTGGCGTCTCAACGAAGAGCCGCGCTCGTGTTGCGGTGGAACCGGCTACATTTTGAGCGGTACACTGGTACCAGGCTGCATCTGAGAACTTGGCGCATGGAATATCCAAAGTAGAAGCTCCGCTACCGTCGCTCGATATACGTATTTCGGGGCCAGGCGTTATTGGCACGCCGTCCTGTCAAATGTCATTGGAATCAGAGATATTTGCAGTTGATTAGACACATATTGATAGAATTCAAAAATTTTACCTTTTGCCATGTGATGCGTGGAATCGGCGTGCCGACTGCGCGTGCCATAAAGACAACGGGTTCTCCTTCCTTCACGCTCGTTGTGACAAAACGCTCTACAAATTTCGGCGCGACCACTTGTTCCTTCTCGATAACGTTTAAATTACACTGACAGGAAGTTTCACCAGCTTTATTTCGAGCGACGCATGTTACTATGCCGGCGTCGGCACGACTCACATTCGTAATCATCAATGAATTGTTACCGGATTCATTTACGAGGATTTTATGAGTCATGTCATTTGCGACTTGTTGACCATTTATATACCAAGTGACTTCGGGATACGGACGACCAGTTACGCGACAGTCAAATCTGAAAATAATGTATAATAACTTAATATCTCGAATAAAATGATATTTAGTTTAAAAAAAATATTAGAAAGATAGAAAATCGAAACATACCGCGTCATCTTGCCTTCAGTAGCTTCTCTGTCCGTGATGGTGCGAACAAAATTCGGTGGCAGAACCTTGCCAGAGTCAGTAGACTCAGCGGTCGATTCCATTTGTTGAGTCTTAATGAATTCTCTTTGATGTGCTTGATACGGAACTTGATCTACTTGATCGCTGGATTCAATTGCCAGATAAGCGGAGCTAACGGTGCAGCCTTGGGGATTTTCGCACAATAATGTATAATGACCGCTGTCTTCCGGCAGAGCGACTCGGATTCGTAAGGTAGCCTGCTGATTCGAATAACTCATCTCCACGCGTTGGGTATCTCGGATTCTTTGGCCGTTTTTGAACCATGTTAACTGCACCAGCATGTTTCATTAATAATACATATATTAAGTGTTTTATTAATAATATATATATTAAGTGTTTTACTATGCAATAGTTAATATTTTGTTTATATAAAATATTGGAGATAAAAAAAATTATAGAATTAAATTGTGTAGAAATATAGAATTAAATTATAGAATAAAATGTATGAAATTAAATGTAATGTGCTTCTTCGAAATACGGCATAAACTCACCCTTGGTTTAGGATTGCCCGTTATTTTCGCGGTGAAGATGGCATCCGATCCTTCGACGAGTTTCGAATTTCTCGGTTTCTGAGAGATTTGCGGAGGAGCAATCGGTCCTAAGGTACGATCGACTGTCGTAGAAATTTGTAAATCAGATTCACCCATGAAACGGCGAGTGATCGATTCCCGAAACTCCGATTCGCGCAATAATCGATATTCAAAAGTATCAACCTGCATATTCAAAGAGTACAAAGTGTTATCTTAAACACCATTATTCTATCTTAAGTACCTTATCAAAATAACGAGAGCATCTAATTATAATACCTTAAAATCTTCGATGCTCGTAGTCGTGCCATTAACATAACTTCGTTTATCTACCGTTTGTTGATAACTGCGTTGTTGGAAGATCTGATTGCCAGTCTGCATTTTCTGTTCGCTCGACTGAACGCTTTGCGTAAATTCCTTCTTATAGCTATCTGTCAGCTGTTGCGTTGGAGGACCGAATCCCTCTGGTTGTATGTAAACTGAGCAAATTGCCTCTCCTAGAAAATGAAGAGAACAATAATTTTTGCATTGTTTTATTTTAACCTTGGAGAAAAAGGAGAAAAAGAAAAAAAAATTTATTTAAAATTGAATTTTTAGGTAGAAGAAATCCTTACCAAATTGATTCTTCGCACTACACGTGTACTCGCCCTCATCCCCTGGACCAATCTGATTAATTTGAAGTGTGACAATTCCGGTATATTCATCATAAGACATACGAATCTTTCGCGATTCTAGCAACGGTATTCCTTTGTGCGTCCAAGAAACTGTTGGTTTTGGATTGCCTCGAACGCAGCCTTCGAAAATCGCGTTGCCGCCCTGCGCGAATCTCGCATTTTTAAAGATTCGCTCGAAAATCGGCGGTGATGGATCGCCAGGTTTACCGGTAAATCTATATCAAGGAGATCATTAAAATAACAATTATATTTTTCTTAAGATTATTATAATCATTAAGTATAACGTGATACTTACACTGGTACCGTTGGCGTCGTTTGCATTACAATCTCCCCTTGAACTACGGAAAAAATAATAAAAGTTAATCCAGCAAATAATGCGATCAATATTAAATATCAAAATAATAATTAAAACAAATCTATGTAAAATTGCGTGTGTATTCGATTAGTGTAGTCTGATTTTTTTTCAAGTCGCAGAACTATATTGACTCTCACGTATTTTCGCAATGGTCCGTTTTTGAGCTAATGAGTAAATTGGTTTAAATTTACGGTGATGTAGACATAACTTAATGAAAAAGTGCGGCGTCGTCATCGCGCGTAACGGCGACAGGAAAAAAACGGCGTCAACGGTTCGTTTCCTCGATTCGTTCTACCCTAATTGGAAAGTACGACAGAAGAATTATATACAAAGAAGGAAGAGATGTGTGTATACGCATAAAAACTTATTATGTAGAACGATTTAAATACGACAGTGTATATAATTTTGTTCAATAAATAAGAGAATCTTGAAAGATAACAGTTAGATATCTTTTTTCCTGAATGATAAAAAAATATAAGAGTGAAATTAAATTTGTGATATAACAAAAATGTATAACAAAAAATATAATTTTAAATAATTTTAATAAATATTTCTTTCTAAATGGTTTACATCTTTACGAACCATTTGCAGAGATTATCTCTGAAGCAAAATTTAATTTAATTATATATATATATATATTTAATTACATATATTAATTATATATAGCGTTTTCAACTTACGTTTAAATTTAATTAATTTATAAGTTAATGAATTGCTTTATAATAAAAATTTATCATTTTTTTTTATGTACAGCTACGCATCGTTCGCTTCGCGATCCGTGAAAGCCGCGAAGGGGGCGAAGACGTAAGGTAACGCACACTCTAACGCTACAAACACAGGATTGTATTTTTGCATTCGGATGGGGATCACGTTACCGTGAGCCATTTTAGGCGCAACTATCTTTGCTCGACGCTGAGCGCCGCGACGCGCAGCGTCGCGATGCTTGTACACCGTGCCCGGACCAATCTCGTTTCTCGTTACGCAAAGACAGTCACTGACCAAAATAAAATCCGAGTCTAATGCTCTCTTTCTCCTCTTCATCTGCATACACTTTGCACAATCGTTAATATGTTTCATATATTGAATATATAGTGGATATCAAAATTTCAAATTTGAAACAACTGTTTCCTCTCTTTCTTATCTCCTCTCTCTATTATTCTCTCTTTACTCCTCTCCTCGTTTCCTATCATTTTCTTTTTGATGGATGGGTTTTGTTATTTGTCACAATTTGAACTGATGACATTGAGACGCGACAACGATCAGCTGTTTCGAATAAAATGTCGAAATTTCGCAAAATTGGTGAATATTATATAGAAATTAACTAATTTTTGAATTTTACATAACGATAAATACTTAAGTGCGAAAAGAGATTATTTTACGATATTTATTCTATATAATTTATGGATAAACATATATATTTTTTCATTAATTAAAGTGAAACAATATATTTGTATCACATAATAGTATTATTTGTGCAAACATTTTTAATGAAGTTTTCTCACACGTAAATTATTTAATTTTTCTTTGTATATATGAAGACAGGTAGTTTAACGCTACTAGCGTAACGGAGTCGCTTACTGTACTTCATTGTCTTTAAGTTTTACGCACGTTGAAATATAATCTTATACATTTCGTTGCACATCGATGCAAGCAAGATTCATAAATTTGTAAGTGTTTATGTCATTTGGCAGCCAACAACAACACAACATTTCATTTTCTCCATTCTTTAATATAACGCAGTTGGCAAATGTGCTCTAGCGAAACTATCTCCGATAAAACGGAAATCTAAATCTGTAATCTTGTATATATCAAAAAATTTATTTGTAAGATAGAAAATGCGCAAAAATGTCGTTCTTTATATTTCTGTAAAAATCTTTGAAATTGAAATTTTCTTTGTGAAATCATTTATTGTAAAAAACTTTAATAAATAAGTATAGATTAGAATCGAGAAAAATAAGCACAAAGAGAATATTATTAGATGAATATAATTCATGGTTCCGTTTCTTTTTCACTACATAACAAGCACACCTTTTTATCTTGATCTCTTTAGAAAATTTGACACTATACCTGTATCGCAACAAGATCATAATAAACATCTTTTGAAAGAAAATTTTACAATTAGTTTTATAAATTTTCAAATACATCACTTTCATCAGCATGATTAGTCTAATGCTACCTTTGATTTTTAATTGCAAAATAATAATTTTTGATTATTTTTATTTGATTTAATCGAATAATCAAAAATTAATTTATGCCTAAGAAAAGATGAAATAATAAAATTTTTGCAAATATCAATATATAAACAAAATTATAAATTTTATATTATTTTTTTTCAATAATTAAGCATATTATAATATTTGAAATATAATAAGATTAATTTTGACAATATATCAAGCTAAATATAGAAACTTTGCTCCCTTCAATTTCCCTTCTTTGCAATAATAATAAAATATTTTCCATCCATTGGAATTAGAGGATTACTCCGAAACAAATTGTTAACAGAATAAAATTGTATGAATTGCGCTCAAAACATATTATGCATGTTTCTATTTGATGGCGGTAACGTAACGTCACCCTTCTTTGGGGGCGTGAAAGAATTTTATGAGACGGTCACGTCGAAGTGCGCGAAGAACTATTTTTAGAGCTCTCGCATGGACGGTGCTTCTTGCTCAGAAATAGAATACGCATACGTTGATGGGATGCTCGCCAAAAGTATATAAAAATTTAATTGCTCGTTTTCCAATAAAAAATTTTAAAAAAGTAATCGTAATAATATATGCCGCTATCTGTAAATCAGAATTTTTGCGAATCTTTTTGCGAATCTTTTTGCGAAAAATTGCAATATATAAAATGTAATTTTTTTTTTAATTCATGGTTATAAAATATTTCATATTTCATAACGTGTTTCTTTCTCGAGTTCCTTCTATTCGATAGATTGTTCGAGAGTATGATCATTATGCATTATCGCGACTGACCTCTCTGCTGACTGGTGATCTGTTGCCGCGTGATTTGTCTTTCCGTCCGTTGCTGGATGTATTGTTGTTGTTGTTGTTCCTGCATGATTTGTTGTTGCTGTTGTAGCTTTTGCTGTTCTTGAGACTGTTGTCGCTTCATCTTGAATCGAGAAATCTGACAAAGTCACGAATCGTTCGAACGGCAGAATCGTGGCTTAATGAACTGCTAACTATAATCTAGATTTAGATGAATCTACAGAGATCTTCGTTTATAATGTATTTCTCTCTTTTTTTTCAAAATATCGCGTTTTGTCACTCGCCGAGATTTAACGAACAAACTCTCGACGCACAAACGATGAGCTGGAGCAAATCACGCACTTATCTCTTTTGCCCCGCAATACGCGCAGTATTCTGCTGGTAACCGCAGTTCAGTTCAATCAGTCATCGACAGAAATCAAGTCATCGTCAAAAGTCCTGTCCCCGTGATTCTTTAAACCAAGACGTCGGTCGAATGCGAATTGAACGGGTTACGACTTGACGCTTGGCTAAAACGCGAGCAGATGGAGAGGGTGTTACATGGTTTGGGGTGGGGACGTCCGAGGATACTTACTGCTGAGGAACAAGAGAAATATAGCGTATGCGCTAGAGTTAGCTTATTGCAAAAGATTGCAACAATTTTTATACATCACGGTTTAAGAATACGAATGAGTAAAAAAATACTAACATGCAATGCATCATAAAAATATTTGCGTGACAAGACACATAACAGATATTTTTATTGCAGAAATTACGATTTTAATATTTTTCTGATAACGACTGGCTTTAAGATTAGTTTGCACTAAAGAAATATAAAATATAAGATCAAAACGTTGCTTGCTGTAGATACATTTTACGAAGAATCCGTTTGTACATTGCTGATCGGAGGAGCGGTAAAAGTCTCACGCAGCGTTCTCGCGCTCACTGACAGCCGCCCACGCATCTTCACATTATTGCCCCCTCCGTGCTTATATCTCTCTTTCGTCGTTCCTCTCCGTGAAGCCGAGCACTTCTTAAGCTTGAATGTGCACTCGTAGGTACATTTCTTTCTTTGCTCTTCTTTCTTCTTCTTCGAGTGGGTCTTCGTTGTTTCTTCTCTTTATTGAATCTTTATCTACAGACATTCAGATCTTTTTTTTTAATTTGCTATGTACGCGTTGACTTGCAATTTTCCTTCTTTCTCTTTCATTTTTTCTCTCTGTTTTTATTTTATTTTCAGCCTGTTTGTTCTCTTTTTCTCGGTGTAAAATTTGATAATAAGAAAGATATATTTTTACATATTTGATCAAATTTAGTCACGTGAACAACCCTTGATCGCGACTCTGAGAATACATCGTTCAACTACTACAAATCACATCCTAAATGCATATGTTTAAAGGCCTATCAGTGAGCCTATCAACGCGGGGGATTGTCTCGTAATACATAAATAACAATCGCATGTTTTGAGACTCTATTAATATTGCTCGAGATACTATATGTAAAGAGCATTTTTTATTACTAATCTAAAATGTAATCAAAATCGTCTATTTTTTTCGTTGTAACTACAAATTCAGTATAGAATTTTTAACTTAGATAAAAAAAAATTCTTTCTTTACCCAAATAATTGTAGTCTCTCGAATAAACAATAAAAGTGACCCTGCCTAACGAGATTTTGACAAATCGGAGCAAAACGCATACCGATAACTAAATTTGTTGTACATTTGACCAATTCATACCCATTAACGATAATCATCTTTTTATGCAATATGTACTTTTTTGCATTGCAATTAATCTATAAATCTATATCAACTTTTTGTTATCGTCAATATCAATAAAAAGCGAATGTTGTAATGGTCGCAATGCATCGAAGGAAGTACCTTCACGCGCCAAAAACATCGGTACGATCATCACATCAAGAAGGTGGGTCACGCGTGAATCACCACGTTTCGTCCATGATGCCGCATAGCGACGCATCTATTTTGAGATTTTGTGAAATAATCTCGGTCTAGATGATGTGAGAAGTCTTTACGTATTTCTATGATTCAAATATTGAACACGAATGAATGTTTCGGGACCGTCAAAAGCAATGCGATCTTTTTATTTCATAAACTTGTTATAATCTATTTTGAGGGAGCAACAAATGTCATTAAGTACCATCGCGATTCATCTGAAAGTTGTATATATACTCGCTCTTTGAGAAGTTTCTCAAATAGACGAATAGCCTCGATCAAATATTCTTTTCTGTGATAACTTTTTTTTACGTAAATATAAATTTATACGCGCAACATCAAAGTTATTACTTCATGAACTTTTCGACTTCAAGTACTCACCGTTTTCCATATTGTATATTCCATCACGATTATATAAAGGGAATTTGATGTCCAAATGTAAATCACCGATGTCAGTTTTGTTCTTTGTGTAGATGGTATCTAATTCATGTCCAATGTAATTTGCCTTCTTTATTCTATCGAAATCTCTCGTCGCATTTTTGCGATTGTTTCCTTCTATGAAACTGTTACATAATTTAACGATAGTTTGATATTGAATGGTATTTGATTGGATTATATTAAGTGATCGATGCAACTACCTGTAATCTGTAGGGAATCCAAAATCATAAAAAGATTCGCATGGTTGTTTACAATTTGTGGACGTAACGTCTTTATCTTGCAATAGGAATAAATCTTTTAAAGCTACATATTTTGGTGTATCCCGCGGAAATCGTTCGCATTCCTTGCTCAGATCACAATAAATACCATATATTGATGACAATGTGCCTGAAAAGATAGTAATGCTACTTTTGAAAAATATAATGATTGTTGTTATACAGTTACATAACCGTTATAAAGAAAATGAATTAACACATATACAATCTCTTTCTTTCTCTGTCTATATAAGATCGCTTGTTTTTCTTTCGTATATTTTTGGATCATCGACTCACATTTTCCTCCACATTCCGCGAGATTATTTTACCATCTATTTTCATACCAGATCATCCGTTTTTCATGCAAAAGATGAATCACTTTTTATAATTTTCAGAAACTGTCGAAAAGAAATTCTCACAATGTGAAACTCAATCGTTTATGTGCTCAACATGATGTAATGTTTTAATTATTCTCTGATTTTAATAAAAAAATAATTTCTAACTTTGAACGATATAAATGTTTTAAGTTATAAAAATACTATCTAAAAAATGGCGAAACAATATATACAATATAGTTTAAATGTAAAATACAATTAGAAAATTAGAAAAATTTTTTTAAACGCTTAAATTATGAAAAAGTTGCATACATATATGCAGAATATTTAAAATCCCATGAAATAAATTTCAGAAATTTCAGCAGATATCGCCAAGATAATCAATTTTTGTCAATAAACCCGTGATCGCTTATGAGATAGGCAATTGATCGCTCGACAACATTACATAAAGTAAACACGTAATACGTAAATAAAATTAAAAAAAAAAAACTATAAAAAAGTATATAAAAACAAAATCAAAGAATGTGGACTAGTATTATTGGAGTGTACATAATGAAATATTGAGAGATATGGTTCACTAATAATAATAGTCATATTACTAATACTATATACAAAAGATTTTTTTCAATAAAAAAATAATAAAAACTTGTTTCTGATAATTTTTACGATTAATATTAAAAATTTATGAGAAACTTTTATCATACTGATTTTTGTTATTTATTTATATAAAAAAAGCAACATAATATTCTTTTATATTTATATTTCATTAGTTATCTTATAGATGATTAAAAGCTTTTAGATTTTCTGTCGCCAATAATATTGCCACATCACAATATTTTAAAGTATATTAAACGATTACAAAGGCAGAATAGAAAAGGAAGATGGAACATAGGCAAGAATATGAAATAATTACCCATAAACCATAGCCAGTTTATATTGTAGAGAAAGCACACATTTTTTTTATTTACATAGTATATAAGTATCCATGTGACTATGTGTGTGAACAGCAATATTAATAAATAGTTAGCTCCTTGCTGATGTTAAAATATTTTATTTTGAAAGTGTCTTCTATCATCGATTGCATATTGACAACTAATTGCTTAATTAATTTACAGAATGTTATTCTTTTACGAAATTCCTCTGAAGAAAAAATATTGTTTTTTGTGACTGAATCATTGTTGATGTATATTTATAAATGCATGAATTTTATTTTTACCGTGCCAGTACTTATAAATAAATAATATCAACGCAAGGAGTTAACAGCATGGTGATTTAGAGCATAGTCGTACATATTCCACAGTAGATTCCCATATTTCATATAGCTATAAAACGTTAATTTCTCGCGTTTTAAGTACAGACAATATTAATATGGAAACGTATAAAACTACAAAGGAAGAAGCCGTTTAGAACGATCGGATACTCCTACTACATTTATATATTCAGTGCTTATAAATAAACAATATATTCTTATTAATTTGTTTTTTAAATAATTTGACTAGTTCCAATAGAGTATATCACAATGCACAAGTAGAGAGTGATTTAAAATAATATTAATATTTGAATTAAAATATGAACCTGTTTTTTATCCTCTAGTCTATTCAATGTTTTATTTTTCATTACTAGCTTCGATAAAGTTAACTTTGAAAAAGGAGTATCGTGATTCTAGCATATAACAACGCTGGCAAGAAACAATCAACGTACGCATAGAAAGAAAAGTCGAAAATATAATGTTTTAATTAAAGGAAAGAATAATTGAAATAGAGATAAGGCATAAACAAGAAATAAAATATGTAGATATATGAGTGATCAAAAGCTTTACTTAACTTATCCAATGGCATAATATTTTTAATTCTTGTATTTTCATTCTTGTTCTCATTTTGTTTTGTTTTTTTTTTTATTATTGACTCACCCTGATTTTTAATTGACTAGTTCCTGCGTTTTAAAATTAAATCGTATGTATATACTACTATATAAAAACAAATTAATTATGCGCATTGAGACAAAGCTAGTTTGCTTTTGCTCTGTCACTCTTTAATATCGGCTTATTCGTATTTTCTTGTATCGCAATAAATCATTGTTCATCTCTAAAAAGAAGCAAGCTAGAAAAAGCACTTTGATGTCGAATTATAATATTCGTTTATCTTCGAGCGTTTAGAAGATCTTTTTCTCGCATAAAGGAAATATACTGAGCATTGTATGTCGTTATTTCCTCCACCACATTAGCCTGCGAACTGGATAGATTAATAAATCAAATATGATACGATGCGCAAATCCAAAACCAACACAGACCGAAGTTAAGAACTGACTTTTCCACCACCTTTATATTTTATCCCATTCGATCTCCTCGTTCAATCCTTTCCTAATCAGATCTTTACGAAATAGGGGTGTATATAGATCGTCTGTTACCTGGCACCTCCAAATGGGCGGAAGTTACGGTGGAACCTAGACTGTTCGTTGCCGTGCATGCATAAGTTCCAGCATTCTCTGTATAAAAAAAATATATATAATTATCTTATAAAAAATATATAATTTTCATTACTTAAGAAAATTATATATATAAGAATTTTAATTAAAATGTAAAAATAAATAAATTGGCGTTATAATTATTAAAAAATTATGGAGGAAAAATAAATACATAGTATAATCACTCTTATATCATACCGGGAAAAGCTTTCAATACGGTAAGACGACAAACGCCGTTTCTGTATTGGATTTCATGGCTCATAGAATTTTCGACGATCTTACGATCCTTTGACCATAGAATATTAGGCTGCGGTTCAGCCTGAACGATACATTCAAATCTAGCCGGTTGTCCGCTCACTACTGCGATATCCTTCAGTGGCTAAAATATAATTATAAGAAATTCTTTTTTGATGTTAATCAAAAAAATTATTTCTTAAGATTATCAAAAATACTATTAACATTACCGTGATGAACGTGGGAGCCTTTTTCGGTAATATGTCAAGATAAGGCTGAATCACTTCTTTGGTCGATGATACGCCATTGCTAGTCGGCCACGGTGAACCTACGATGTTTAATAAAATTTAACAAAAAGATATAATAATGAACAATATATGGCAATCAGGCGATTGCCATAGAGCAACATGATTCATATAGAATCCAATATAACATCGTGAATTTGTTAGAGTCAATTGTTAGAGACTAAAAATATGATCGATTAAGATGCAGGGAAAGAAGCGTTGGCAATCAATGTTAAAAAAGACCATTTCTTCTTTGCAATTGTCACACTTTCTAAATTGCATTTTATGATGTAAGAGAATCTCGAGAAAAATCCAAGTGCAGTCAGAAAAGCAAGAGCATAAAAGTGCCGAAAATTACGGCAGAAATTATTGCAATCCAGAATCAACTGAGAGAAATGATAGAGAAAGAAATAATACAGCAAACGATCCAAGCGAGATGAAAAGTGCTGGAAACAATTAATAGAGGCAACAACATGTCGCGATGGCAGGCTTATACCTGCAGAGTCCACATTGCTAGGTGGTCCAGTAGCGCTACTATGTCTGGGAGATAGGCTCGGCAAACTTGGACTAAGAGAAAGCGGACTAGGCGTAATGTGATCCCATCTTGACGGTGACACGGAGCTGGGTATGATGAGAATCGGAGGCGCCATCATCGAGCTTTCCACGCTCGATTGTTTTTTATTGAGATGTCTCGTGTCTTCGGCTTCGGAAAACTCACTTTCCGACGTCGGCTCCCACTTGACAGTCTTCGAATTGCCGAATTTGTTTCCCGGCTTGCTCTGGCGATTCAAGAACGTACTCTTCTTTGCAAAGCCATTTGCTTTCTTTTCGGTAAATTCGTGAACTATAGGAACATCTATGTCGCTGGCACGTCTCTGTCCTTGAATGCTCTTCTGACTGCTTTCAACCGTCTTCTTACCCTCGCCGGGCAAAATGATACCAAATTCATAACCAAAGTCATATTTGAAATATATGAGTCCAGTGTCCGGATCGATTTGTTTTGTTCCTGTTTACGCCAATGAGTATTATGATGTTTATTATCTCAAATATAATATATTTATAAATCTATTCATGCAATATGCGCGCATTTAGATTGCAGACGGAATGTTTTATTGCCATGTTTTAAAATTATGTATTAGGTATAAATGTGTGTGTATATTATATTTTTATATCAACTGCATATAACGTGAGCAGTTAAGAAGAAAATTATATATATCTAGTCTTTTATATTAAAATAAGGTAATATTATTATATTACCGTGTTCGGAGACTCGCGATTCTTCTCTATAAGTTCTCGGCTCGTCACTATCCGTCGTCCTTGAATCGACAGGATGCTTTAGAATCGGTTTGCTCTGCCTCAAGTCTGACTGGATATCACTCACGAATTTTTCAGTTTTTGATTTGAAGCTGCTTGTCATATCACTCATGTGACGTGACGCAATGTCTGCGAATGTTTCAGAGTTTTGTGTTACAAAAAAAAAAAGATTTATTCACCTTTTGCATATAGACGAAAGAAAAATCGTACGCTTAATAAAATAAAAAATAACATATAAGAACAAAAATATCATAAAAAGAAGGAGAAAATTGACCAAATAAAGAGTAATTAAAGCCAAATTAAGATGTAAAATAAAAATCTATGTGCAATTATATCCACACTATTGTCGATAATTAAAAATATACCATCAACGCTTCTATGATCGTCTATGTAAAAGTTATGTGACATATTAATATTTCTCTTACGATCCGCAGCTTTTTTCACGTCACTCTTCGAAATAAATCCGTATTCGGGTGGCGAGCCAGGCTGCAAGATGTTGTCGCTTTTTTCGGAAGCTGTTCGTTGTTGCTGGTATCTCTGATGACTGATCGTTCCGTCTACATCCTCTCTGCGGATCTGCGAGGTCAACGATATCATTGGAGGACCGGTATCAAACTCTATCGGTGACACGACATGCGTCTGCTTAACCGGAGTGCTCGATAATCTCGGGCTCTTTGCCGCGGGCGGTTGAACCCTTCGGTAATACGGTTCCTCTGTATCGCTATCAGCCGGAGCCCACTTCGGCCGAATTCTACCGGCATCTACATCGCTCTCGTAATCGGACTCACGAAATTGTCCTTGAACAAATTTCTTCGGTATAGGCACGCGATAATGCTGCTTCTGGATCGGCGCGGTGTCACCGAACTTGATGACGCGGCTCGTTTGTTCAACGGTAACGACTCTTCTGGCATTCTCCGTCGACTCGTCCATCCTCACCGTTTTCTTGGTTTCCGTACCCACCGCGTTTGTAAACGGTGCGCTTGCACGCGCCTCGTAAAATTGTTGTTGCGGTTGCTGCGGTGGCGCGTACGCGATTTCCGGCGGAGAGCCGGGTAAGAGAACCGTCTTCGGCTTTGTCGATGCTGCCGCTACCGTATGATACTTGTTCAGCTTTGCTGGTTTTCCTATGTGGAAAAGTTTGTCCAAAAAGTTCGAAACAAATATAAATATTCGAGAAAAGAGCACAAGGACAAGAGATAGCGCATCTCAGAAGAGCACATACATTTCTATACTACTAGAGTGGAGCAGCTTCCGGTTTCACAAATCTCGTTAAGACCGAGCAGTCAAAATTCGACGAATTTCGAGTATGATATGTACTGAACATTACGTTTATCAATTAAATATCGACGACATCTCAGAATTTTCTCGACCTCATGATGATGAAACCGGTTAAAAAGCCAGGGAAAGCAGATCGATGTTATGCAGAAATAAATGCGATGATTGAAGATGAAAATTTAATAATTGTTTCACAAAGGAACACTAAAGAAAAAAGAAAAACATGCAAATAATAAAGATAAAAGAATTTGTCTTGGAAGTAATACTTATCAAAAGAACTATAAAATTAATGTCTGGAAAATGAAGCAAAAGTTAAATTGCCAGTTACTTTTTATTTAAACATGCACAAAATTTATAATGCAGTTATTAATATAGATATACGCATACTCTATAACAACAATTATATTAAATATTTATATTTCTTTAAATTAATAAATATTAAAATAATGTAAATATTAAAACTTACACAAATATTAAAATCTTACAATACTAGATATTTCAATTCGAACGTTAAGTTTAATAAGAAGTAATAGCACAATACCTGAATCAATGACACTAAATTTCGTAGAGCTGCTTGCACGATATGGCGGTGTTTTGCGATCGTAATCGCTTTCATAGTCGCTCTCGCGGAAATCGCCTTTTACGAATTTCGAAGGACTCGGAGAGATTGGCAAAATCTTTTCTACTGGTTCCAATTTTCTATGTGATTGATCCATGGAATACCCAGTTTCCTGTTAAACATTATTTCATTGAGAGATTTAATTTCTGCATGTAATGCTGCGAAAAACATTAAACGTCATACACAATTTTTACGGACACATTTCGATTTTTTTAATGTGCACACATATTAAAATCTACGGCTACAAAATATTCCATAACAATTTATCGCTCTATTTGTTATTTTTTTAACTTTCTAGCCAAGCATAAAAAAGAACAGCATTCAAAGTGACACACAGATCTCGAAAATCTCGAACCTTCAAGGATTCGAATCTGCGTAAACCGCTGCTAGTCGTCGAGGAATAACTCTTCTCGAGAGAGCTGCGTTGCTGTTGAACAACTTTAGGAGGTGTTTGCGTACTACAAACAGGTGATGAAACAAAAGAAGACTCTTCTTTTCGTAAGTGATCAGTTTCGTAACTGTGGCTTTCGAAGGATTTCATCCTGTTCTCCGTGCTCATAGTATGACTCTCTGTATGAATCATCGTCGAAGAACTATCGCGTTTACCAAAAGATTTCTGCGTCGTAGTTATCGTAGATGAAGCCTTCTGTTGAAATGGCTCGTCCGTGTCCGCCATGTAACCGCTTTCTTGCTGAAAAACTTTGGTTTTGAACTTTGGAGATTCCGGTTTCTTGGCGGAAGGAGATTTCGGCGCTGCAATCTTTGTAGTTGGCTGCACGTAAATCGGTGGAGAGCCGGGTTTCAAAGGAATCGAACTTTGCTGCTGCTGCTTGGATTCTCTCTCGTGTCGTTTAAACGTTGTCTTTCTCACTGATTTTTCGCAAGATTCCGCAGCAACGAGCGGTCTCAACGGCCCCGTGAATAGCGGGGGTGTCTCGAATTTTGAGGGCGGAAGTGGCTCGGGCTCGGTAGATCTCGGTCTAGTCGGTTGTTTCAAAACAGGTGCTTTGACTCTTCGATAATGCGGCTCTTCATTATCGCTCTCGTACGGTCTCCACTTTGCTTTCAGACGACCTTCAAAATCGGACTCGTAATCGCTTTCGTGGCTATATGAACCCTTGACGAATTTTGACGGAATCGGCGTCGAGGGTTTGACAGGCTTCTTGGCTGGAAGAGGCGGCGGCGTGATACGCGCATCTTTCGGTGGAAGTACCGGTGGTTCTTCCCTCTTTTCTATCTTATGCTCCAATGTAATTTCTTTCTTTACAGTGGGTGGCGGAATATATCCAATTTCCGGAGGAGATCCCGGTTCGAGGACGATCGAATCGATTCCCGTTTCCGTAAGATGACGCGACGTTATGAGCGATTTTACTGGTTCGATCTTCTTTACTAAACCCGGTGCTTTTAATTCTTTGTCTTCTGTCAAGCGTTTTGAGCTGAATTCTTCAAATTTTTGTATCTTCTCCGCTTTTTCCACATTGCACTCACTAATGTATTTCTCGAATAGAGCCTTCTCCTGTGCAGTATTTACGGTATGATCAACTTTAATCGTCTCGGCATTATAGATTATTGGACCAAGTTTTGACGTGGGCAATGATCCTTCCACTATCTTCTCTGTAAATTCCTCTTTGCTGCACCACGAACGTTTCTCCACATCGGCAAATGATTCTGTGCTAATTTTTTTTATTCCATCTTGCGGTATCTCTTCGACTTTCCGCGTAAACTCTCTCGAAGAACTTTTATATTCATCAACGGGAATATTCCATTCACGTTTCTGAGCGGAATCGGGCTGAGGTGGCCACGATTTTCTATTCGAATCCGCGTATTTCTTTGCCCAAGATTTTTCCATAGCCAGTGCGTCCGCGGATGGTTTAGGCGAAGTTGCTCTCAAGACTTCTTGATGACTAGAGGCGGCCGAATGACATCTGTATTCTGATAAATCCGTAGATACATGCGACTTAGTTTCCACGTCCGATGATGATGACCATGGTCTGCTAGGAGAAGTACTTCTCAAAATAGATGTTGAAGATACAGATGTGTATTTCGGTGGTTCTATTTTTTCCTCCTTGAAATACTTACTCTCCTTCTTTTCATATGCATCTCTCTTTATACATGTCTCTTCAAAGGCTTCTTTTTTTTCAAGTTCAAACGGTGGCGGTATCTTAAATGTGGGTTCTGCAGGTTTGGCAGGTTCCGATAATTTCGGAGTGGACGTAGGAAAGATCTTTACGCCTCCAATGGGAGCATCTATCGGAGAAAGCGTCTTATCAAAGGATTCCTGCAGCTGCTTTGCCTTAACAAACACATCAGGGCGTTTTTTTTTCGCCTCCTCTGGCTTTGGCATGTAACATATTTCGGGAGGTGGTTCCGGTACTAAATTGAAACTTTTCATCATTGTTTCGGAACTTTCCGTTTGCAGTTGTAAAATGGACGAATCGGAAATTATTTTTTCCTCCACAGCCGTTTTTTTTATTTCCGTTGACTTAGGACTCTCATACGGAAAGTCGAATAGCTTGTTTTCTACTCCGCGAGGTGATGATCCTTGTTCCAATTTAGTGAAAATATCCTGAACAGCCTTTTTTGTTGTTTGAAACTCTGACGGTCTTACTTCCGTCGATTTCTTTACCTCTTGAAATGTTGCTTGCTCGTAATTTTTTGTTAATTTTCCAACTTTAGCTTCTTGAACTTGCCCCTCATCTGTTAGCTTAATCATTTCCTTCGGTCCTTTAGGCATAGCCTCGCTTTCTTTCGTAATAGACTCGAAAAAGCTCAATGCATCTTTCTTTGCAATCGTAGAAGTCTCTATGTTTTCATTCTCGATCGTTGATTTCTCTTCTATTTTTATCAATGGCTTTGACAGGTCTTTCCTTTCGTCAGCTTCCTTTATCGCAAATGTTTGCTCGGTTCGAGACTTGGACTCCATGATTGATGGAGTTTTGTGTTCCAATTTCATATGAAACTTCTGTTCTGTTTTCGTTTCGGTTTCGTGAGATTCGATTATAGATGAGATCGTTTCCGATTTACTAGCCTTTATCTCCGGCCCATCGATCTTTTCGGTGTCGATTGTGGTCGATGCCAATGTCTTAATTGGCTTGAATAGTGCACTTGGTTGGATCGTTGGTGTCTGTTCGCTCATGAAAATACCCGATGATATTTCTTCTTTCTTCTCCTCGGACTAAGCGCAAATAAATTATAATTTTACGAATAATTCTTAACGATTAAATATCATCTTTTTAACGTGAAAAACATTAAACTTATATCAATTTTGTTCATATTATAAAAAATATTATAAATTTGTTTTACGAGAAACAAAATGAATTACCTGGACGGCACTTTTATCCTGGATGTTTTCGTAGATGACAGTTTTATGCACCTCGACCATAGTATCAGGCTTCGGTTCAAAAATTGCAACATCAGCGATGCTCTGCGCCTCGCCACCAGCGTTTGTCGCACGTACCATGTATTTACCGGCGTCTTCCTCTTTGACTGATATAACGCGAAATCAATAATAAATCCCCATTATATAAAGATATAAAATAGAAAAAGAATAGCAGATAAAAATTTAACTACTCCACAATTCGACATACCTTTATTTATGTGTAATGTATAACAATTTCCTTGCTGAATAATTCTCAGTTCTGGTGATCGTTCAATGATCGGGACATCATTTTTATACCAACTGACCGTCGGCTCGGGTATACCGGTGATTTCTACTTCCATAACAACACGGTCGCCTTTTTTCGCTACTTGAGCCTTGAGACGTTTGCCGAAAACCGGGGGAAATATTGTTTCTAAAATAAAGAATAAGTTCACATTGTATAATTATATATA
>JBCEZY010000122.1:2793435-2814299 GCA_039654445.1 Cataglyphis savignyi | reverse complement strand
ATATAATCTTTCTTTCTTTTAATCAATTTATCACATATCACTTACTTTTGACAACGAGATCGGCCGTGCTACTAGCATTTCCAACGTCGTTACTCACTGTGCAAGTATAACGTCCAGCATCCTTCACATTGACATTTTTCAGTTCCAATTTCACGTGGTTATGAGCGTAACTGATTTTTATATTATCTTTCAGTGTCAACTCTTGACCATTCTTTGACCACTGAACCGTCGGTTGTGGAAAACCTGAGATAAACCGATAGAAGCAGCAATGATAAAATAAATAATCATAAATATATTGATAAAAAAGAAATAACGCAATTTTTAAATATAAATTTTACATAATTAAAATGTAATGTTTTACTTGTGCACTCACCATCGATGATACCCTCGAAAACAATATTCTCTCCTTGGTCAACAATCATTCCTGTAATCGGTGAGACGAATCTAGGCGCTACTGGTTTCCGAGATGGCTTCTGAACCTGATTCGTTTTGAGGTCGCGTTTCAAACCATCTGTTTCTTCAGATACGAGAACGGTTTTCTCTTGTCGCATTTCTCCAGGCCGATCCTGTATAATTTTTTCATACTCTTCGATCTTGTGAGACTGTTGAAATTGATAACAGGTCTTAATTAACGAATGTTTTTATCACGAATATTTGATATGATAAGACGAAAAGGGAAACAATAACTGTTACAAAATAATACTGCATAGTACAGATATAATATAAATATATTAAATGTATTTACCTGTACGACAGGTGGTGCTCCGTTTTCCGAAGTAGATTGCTCCGAACTTTGCACAGTTGTTTTTGTACAAACACTGCTAGGTTCCTGTCCAGATTGCGATAAAGAGGAAGTCATAGTTGACGATACGAATTCCTTCTTCATGGACGTCGTCGAGGAATGCGTGACGGTTGACGACATTTTCGTTAGCACTTGACTCTCGCTACCGCCTTCATAATGTCTTCTCTCGCTTGAGAAGTGCTTGTCGCTACTGCTTGCAGGATGCATAATGTCTGCAGGAAAATGTGGAACTAATTCGAGCACTTTTTCGATTTCACCTGCAGTCTGCCTCGCCGATTCACTATCTAGAATTTGATCCAGTTATGTCAATAAAATAATTACATTCTTCTGATGTGCTGTTAATGATAAAAAAATACACTTTAGATACTCATTAAGACCGTCAATTAAAAAAAAAAGAAACTACATTTGATTCGTTATTAAAGACAATCAAACTGATATTATTGTAAAAAATTTTTGTGATTATTACTTTTATTTCAATATTTTATCTTTTTATTCTATCGAATTTCAAACAACAACTAATAAAAATTATTAAATAAATAAAAATACTAGTACAATCGAATCACTTTCGTTATATTAATTATATTTTATTCCAATTGACACACATAATATTTGCACTTTGTGTATGATATGTAAATTCAAGATATTGGAGAGATAAAGAGTGCTGGAGCGTACCAAATGCACAGCCCAAGTGCCCCCAGAGAAGTAACGAAATACTTTGCCTACGATCCACGACAGAAATAGTATCGTTCACCTAGTAATAGGTGAATCGAGCACTCAGTTGCGATATATAACCCCGGACCATCGTCCCAATTTATCGTTGTCACTCTGCGTTCTTTATTGACGCGTATTATGTATGATATCCAATAAATTACTTGAATCCGATAAACAACTTTTCTTGTTTTATTTTTTTTATTATTATTATTATTAATTGGAAAAATTAATAAATCTGAAAAACACTATGGGACTATATCGTATTTTCTTTTAATTTGTATATATTTTTGCGTACATAATTATATAGCTGAATGAAATTTGAAATTGAAATGAAATTATATAGCTGAATGAATTCTAATTTTGTGTTAATAAATCAATATTTTTTTAAGGAATCCGATAACTAAATATATCTTATATTTTTGTAAGTTATAAATATACGCATGTACATTGTGCAAAATTATTCGATGAAACGGATATATATTCAATGAAGCAGAGAACGATGCTCCCTGCTACGAAAATGCACTTGTATTCTTTAAAGTTAGCGACTCAGGACCAGACTATGCGTCGAGTATTCGCATCGACAAAAATAACATGGTTTCTGCGTATACACAACGAGAGAAAGAGAGATAGATAAAGAGAATGTGAGAGTGTGACTGTGTTTTTCAAAACATTGTTTAAATTTGTTTCTTAAAATATTATTCCAGTTTTCTCTCTTAAGATTCTTATACCTATACTCGATGCTTTTACATTCTGCGCGCAAGAGCCAGAGGGAGCGTAAATTTATATATTCAGGTCACTGCTATAAATGCAATATAGATATATATGAAAGTGATCGTCAAGTATATGCATGCTTAATAGTGTTAAAGCAAAAGCATATAGCATTTTAAAAATACAAACAATATTAAATTTCAAGGCATGCAATTGGCATTAATATGCCTTCTCTCAATTATCTGTTTTCTCATTGAACGGCTATTTTATCTGTCGTCCGCTGAGAATCTCGAATGAGATACATTTGACTGGGTAAAGAGTATTAATAACTTGTGACACCGTTGTGCATTCTTTGCGACATTATTTTCAACATCATCATAGAAAAATAATGGAATAACCAATGCACACAATTTTATTATATATAAAAATAATTAATAAAAAAATAAATAATAAAAAAATTAATACATAGAATATAAAGTAAAAAAAAAAATGCAAGTGTAAATACAACTTACCAATTTCCACTTTAGCACTACAAATCGCTTTACCAGCCACGTTTTCCGCTAGACAGGAAATCGTACCGACGTGTGCATCACCGACCTCAGGAATTGTTAAAACTTGCCGATCTCCGCTAACGGAAACTAGAAAATCTTTTCCATGAACCGGCCGATCGTTAAACAACCACTGAATCTGTAAAGAGAAATCTCACTAATAAAATTCGTTGCTGTCAAGTGCCATAAAAGACATAATGAGCACAGTGCGTGCATATAAGGACAAATTTTCTATGTTCTTGCTATATTCGATAATTTACAATTTTTTAATAGAGAGACAAGTGCTAATAAAGTTTGTGGTACCTGACAAAATCACGGCGCTTTGCACCGCGTCGAAAGTTCCACCTTACGCTTCGCGGCGCGACTGCAATCGCGGCTTTGAGATATATATTGTTCGCGTTTAAATATAACCCGTCGGGGGTAGCGAAATTATTCTCGCTCCGTTCTGACAGGCCGACCAACCTCTTATATCGAGACGTTGTTTACATAGTCCACGCAAATTTTCAAATGACTATATTTTCAGGAATCATGAGTCAAATGATTTCTCTCATTTACGTTTATTGTGCAAGGCTTGGAGTAAGCTTGCACGCAAACAAATACATACGATACGATATTTTTTTGTTAGATTTGATTTTATGATTGATGTTTGACATCGCTTACTTACTAGCGATCTGTCTTGATTATAATTATAAAAAAAAATTAATTTCATCATAAAACTTAGTTCAATATCTTACTCTTTAACTCTTTTTTTTGCATACAAGAGTATTTATAAATCTTATCTTGTTAAAAAATTGGAAGCATAATACAATAATGTTTGTATATTTGTATGCAAAATTTTTCGAAAATGTTTAAACTTAAACAAAAAATGCGATCTTTGAAAAAAGAATATTTTATTATATGATATTAGATATACCTTGGGAGAAGGTTTACCGATGACGATGCATTCAAATTTTGTTGAAATGCCTTCGGGTATTTTTCTATCTTCAAATACTTCTTTAAACACTGGCCGAATCAATTTTTCTTCCATTTGAATGAATTCTTCGTTTCTTTTAAAATCACCGAGCGTTTTTACAACCAGCCTGGCAAATGCTTTTGCCTCGCCATGTATATTTATGGCTTTTGCCACATAATTGCCTTTGTCTTCCGGTATCGTTGACAAAATTTTCAGAAGCCCTGTTCCATCTTCCTTTTTCTCAATCTGCATGCGGCAGTTATATAAATATTATAATTATTGATTAAGCATTAAATATAAGATATTGTGTGCGGTCTATGCCGAATATAATACTTGCCAGAATTCTTCTACTATGAATGACTTCACCGTCGTCCGAGTACCACCTCAGATCAGGTTTAGGTTCTCCAGTCACGGCACATTCGAAAATCGCATCTTCGCCCTCAGCCACAAGCAAATCTGTCGGAAGTCTGACAAACTTTGGCGCGGAACCTTCAATGAGGGCTTCTCCTGTTTCCTGTACTAGATCGATTACATCCGAAATGCGAGATGTAGCTGCTCACAAATAAAAATAAAAAATAATTATGTACAATATTAAACTACTAATTGTTTATATCTTAAAAGACTACATACGTGTAATTGTTAATGTACACTGACTAGAAGTTTCACCGCCAGAATTAATGGCGACTACTTTATATACACCGGCGTCATCCAAAAAAGCTTCATGAATAACTAACGAGCATCTGTCACCTTGAAAAAGTAATTGAAAGTCCGACGACTCTTTTACGGGTTGTTCATCGTGATACCAAATCACCTGAAAAATCATCGAATCGATTGAAAAAGAATTCGCTAGATGAATAATTTGGGGAATAAATAAATTTACCTCTGGTTCAGGCTGACCTATAATTACACAGTCTAGTCTAGCCGATCGGCCCTCTTGTATCTTAAGATCCTGCAGAGGTAATTGAAATTTCGGAATTATTGTTTCTGTATCGCTACAAATGATATCGGACTCGCTGGTTTCGTGAAGCAAACGTCCTTTCACGGAAACGGTGCAAGATGCAGTAGCTTCTCCGACCTCGTTTTTGGCAATCACTGTATAACATCCGGCATCCTTCAGAAATGCTTCCGTGATGACCAGGCTTGTTCGTGCACCGTCCGTTTGAATCTTGAAGAAATGTTAAATAATTACGCTTTCCACTAAATCAATATTATACCTCACAATTTACCCTATGATATCTAGATTCCTCAATCGATTTTCCATCGTGAGTCCAACTTAATTCGGGAATTGGTTCTCCTTTAGCTTCGCATTCTAATTTCACTCTTTGCCCTGTTCTGACCATAGCATTTGACAACGGTGTCACAAAGTACGGTTTCTTGGTAGAAATTTGAGCGGCTAAAATGTTTATATAAATAAAAAAAAAAGTGCACGATTTTTCTTTTTCTCTCGCTTATGTTTCCTTTTCTCACTCTCTCTTTCTTTTAATAGATAACAAAGTGATAACCTTACGTTCTACATCTAAGGAAGCAGTAGTAGATGATTGTCCCCATCGATTCGTTGCTTTACAAGTATATAAGGCTTTATCTTCCAAGAAAAGTTCCTCAAACTTTAAAACAGCTTCCCCATTATTAAATGTGATGACATAATCCGGGGAATTATCAATGTTAGTGTCGTTCTTGTACCATTGCACCGTCGGAAGAGGATTTCCCTGAACAGTGCATTCTAATCTATGTGAACTTCCTTCTCTTGCGGAAGAAGGTAACAATTCTTTCACGAAAACAGGAGCGCTCGGTTGTTCGTCAGTAACAGTTTCTAAAATTAAAAATTTTTAATTATTATTACATATAAAATATAAAATAAAATAAATAATATATATAAAATAATAGCAAATCAAACCTGTGACAGTGAGAGTGGCCGATGTTTCTACAGAACCGTGAATATTAAATGCACGACAAGTGTACTTTGCCGAATCCTCAGCGAATGTCTCTTCTATTTTCAAAGTACAAATGCCATTTGCATAAGTCGTTACGTAGTCCGGATTATTCAAAATCGATATTCCATCTTTGTACCAGATTATTTCTGGCATCGGTTGACCAATCAAACGGCATTCGAAACTGAATTCCTTGCCTTCCTGAATCGTCGCATCGCTTAAGGGAACTATGAATTCTGGAGCCAGTGACACTACTTCGTCTGCTTGTACCTCTTCAGCGTGCATTTTAGCACGTTGTGTTTCCTCAGAAATAAGTTTTCTCGGTGGACTAGCTTCTTTTTGAATTATCGGAACACTTTTCTCGACTTCCATCTAAAAATATGATGAATACAAATTACGATTGTAAAATTATAATAATTAAAATACGTTGTTTACAATACCTTCTGAAGAATATGAATCTCTTTGGTTGTCACGGCGGAAGTAATTGTTTCCTCAATTACTGTTTCCTCGGTTTGAGCAGAAACAGAATGAGAAAGAGCGGGAAGAGCAATTCTTTGTGCTTCTTCCTCTTTCAACTTCTTCGCCTCTATCGCGGCTTTGTCCAAGGTCTCAGCGGCAAGCTGTTCTGCAAGTTTCCTCGCATTTTCAGCTTTCACTCTAGCAGCTTCCGCCGCGGCCATCTCTATTTTAGCAGCCTGCAATTTCTTGTCAGCTTCTAATTTTTCGATTCGCAGCCTCTCTCGCAAATCCTCGGCATTTTGCAAATTTTGACTTAAAGTACGCAATTCGGAAGAAACGACTGCAAAAGAATCTAACATTTGTCGATTCTCTACAACCACTTCGTTAAATTGCGGGAGTCTGTCGGTACCTAAAACATTATGTTGCAAAGAAAGTTTTGCTTTTATATTTTATAACTTATATTTTCTTTTGTTTACAAGTGTATGTTGATTACCGAAAACTATAGTCGATAATTGTTTGAGCTGTTCGATCCTTTTGTCTTGCTGTTCTTCGCCCGGTTTTATATAAGCGTCGATCTCTTGCATTAAATTTATGGCTTCTTCAGGCATTTTTACAGTTGTTGCCTTACGTGCAACGATTACCAAGAGTTTGCTACCTTCCCTAAACCATTGCTTCGCTTCCTCCAAAAGTACGAAATATTCGATGCTTAAATTTATCCGTTTCTTGGTATTTTTAACGCACTCTCTCAGATGATACCATCTGTTTCGCAGGAATGAAATGTCATCCGTCATTTGTGGAGTTAACGGAACGATCATTTCTTCCGTTTTTTTCACAAACGTTTCAATTCTTTCCTCCAGTGTCTAATAACAGAAATGTAAATTAACAATTAAACTACTCAAAATTTTGGCGAAGTTATATTAACTTACTATTATAGTTTGTTCAAATTGTTCAAAAGCAGCTAGTGCCGCTCTAGACGCCGGCAAATTGTCGCCGATTTTTTCGTCCATGTTTTTCAATTGTTCGTTTAAGTCAAGCAAATCTGAGTTAATCTTTTCGATATCCTCTCTAAAAATGCAATGTCGTCGATGTTTATCGATACGACTTGACGTTTCACTTTGAAACGATTCGAACTCGATGACCACTGAGTCTATTGCGCCTTTGAGTTTTTCGACATCTTGTGTCGCTGATTCTAATGGTTCCTGTTGTCTAATATTGTCGATTATTTCTTCAGATTTTGTACGCACCCGTAGCAAAGATTCCGCAATAGACGTTTTCAATATGTCGAACTCATTTAATGCGCTATCCACAATGGGCTTTGTAAGACTTAATATATGTTTAATTTCTTGCTTTGCTTGATCAATTTTACGCTCAACCTTAAAAAGCGATGAAATAATTTATATACGATATATGTATATGAATCACATAAATTATATGAGATATTTAACATATTCAAAAATCTATCTCTTACCTCCTCGAGATTCTTAAAAATGGATATTAAAGATTCCAGTAGTGCCTCGTAATTCTTGGCGACGATATTTATCTTTTCGTACATTTGCACAAGTTTTTCTGAGATCTGTTCAGTTGTTTTAATTTCATCTATAATATAATTAATTTTTTAATTAAATAAATTTTGTTAAATGCAACGTAATGTGTAAATATATTTTAATTACCTTTTTCAACGAATACTCGAATACTTTTGATTCTGCTATCCAATTCCTGAAGAGCTGTGTTTAATTCAGATAAACTCCTTAGTCTAGCAGCTTTTAAATTATCCAGAATATCAGCTATTCTAGAGGATCGTGTTGTAATCACCGGATACAATATTGTCTCAAGTTTTGTAATCCACTCTAATGTCTATATAAACCAAACAAATCAATAATAATTAAAATTAGAAAAAACATTATCTAAGTAATGAAAATATTTTTAATATGATTTTACTTTTTTCGCAACATGTGTGTTTTATTTTATAATTGTCAAATGTAAAATAAATTAAAAATTCATATAATGCAAATAAATTTAATACAAATTTAAAAGATAGAAATCTTAAAAAGGAACGATATAAAATTTAATAACATAAATTAAAAATTTTAAAAATTACCTTTGCACTTTCTTCGATTTTTCGTTCACACTCAATTCGCCTTTGTCTCGTAATTTCAATAGTAGTCTGCCATTTTTCCCATGATTCTGTCACAACCAATTGTCGATTAGCAAATTTATCCAAAAGAGTCTGAACACACAGGCAAGCTCGCGATATATCAAGATAAGGGTCATCAATCTATGAAAAAAGAATACAATTTTTATATTTCTTCAAAAATCTTATTAACTTTGAGCCTATTTTAATCCGAGAGTATTTTATAAGTTACTTACATTGCCGGTTTCATCGAGAAATGCTTTTGCACGATCATCGAGTTTCTTATAAAGAGGTTGAAGAGACTTCCATCTTCTTTCCAGTTTATGGATTCTGGTCTCATCTAATACTTCACATTTTTTTAATTCGTTATCAATAGAATCCATTTCATTAGTCAATTCTTCGATAATCTCGTGAAACTGTATGTAAATTGTACCCAAGTCAATTCTTTTCAGCACCGCAATTTTCGTCTTTGCCCATTCGTCTTCAAAATTTTTTATTTTCGATCGCAATTCATATTTCTGTGTCTCGTCCAGGCGTTCTATGATTGGAAGAATCTCCAATTCTAAATGATCCACTTCCTCGCTTTTATTATCAAAATCTGAGAGCAATTGACAATGAACTCCACGAAAATCACGTGCCATTATCAAATCGCTCCCCATATCTTGATGCCCCTGCAGAAAGGCCTCGGCGATGCTAGTCAACCATGTTCGTAACGCATCGTGCTTATCCAAGAATGTGGCAAGCATCCTCGAAATCTCCAGGCTCTCCTCTTTATGAGCTGTACACCGTTCCATCAAACGAATCTTGCGATTTTCCAATTCTTCTACCGTATTTTTTATACCCTAAATATGACATATATATTCAATACTTTTACATTACATATATCTTTTTGAATAAAATGTAAACAATGCAAATAATGAAATCTTCATAAATAAAAAATTATTCTACGAATGATTTACATAATTATATCTTCTTAATAACGGCTATCTTACAAAAACGAAGAGAAACCTCTCACTGGCAGCTTGACTTAATGCGCGCGATAATAAATACGTAACGGTTAATTATCAGATTTAATTAATCGATTGATCTAACCTCGGCACCGGGCGCTCCTCTTCCCGTAACATCCAGTAGCGCGTATCCTTCCGACAAGGGCTTTGAAGTCACATCTTCTATCGTAGTCACAGCTTGTGCGTGGAAACGTGCGAGTCGCGCGGAATAAGGAGGATGCTCCGTTGTCATCAATTGAATTTCCAATTGATCCAGTTTCGTGATAGCCTATACATCGCGTGATATTCGCGATTAAGCTCGAATTAACAAATGCAACTTAATAAAATTATATAATGCTATACCGCTTAATTGACTAGATTCTAAAAGTAAACGTTAAAAAGAAAGCACTCACCGATCGTGCAAGTTCGAAAAAGATCATCGCTCTGTTCAACAATATATTATGCTGATCCAAGTCGTTGACATAATCAGTGGCTACGCTAAGAATCGCGTATGCCTGTTCGGTCGCTTGTTCGCCAGCAAAGTGTCCCGATGACACTAATCGTTCGGTCGATTTAGTTATTTTAATAGCTCTATCTTGAAATTCCTAAAAAAAAATTAAAGTAATAGTATAGTAATATAATTATATACGTATTGCAATTATTTATGCAATAAATTGAACGTATCCAATTATATCTTTAGCGATATTAGTTAAATTATTCTTTTTTATAGATACCTTTGCTTCGGCTTGCAATTTTTTTAGTTCGTAAAGAAGCAATTCGGCGCTAGATGCAGAATCTCCTAACTGATCGCAGCTGTTCGCTAAGGCAGCGATTCTGTCATTGAGGATTTCTTCGAGATCGCGAAGATCGGTCGCGAGCAACGCCAGAGCGAGGCATTGTTCCAATTGAGTTTTTCTATTACGAAAAGACGTTTCGATCAACCGCCGTCTGTCGTGAAGCTCCTCCAGCCACCTTTCAACTCGTAGCACGGCTAACGCAAAATACGATATTTGTAAATCCTCAACTTATAAGTGAGATTTGATTCGATAAGTACAAAATAATTATTTGCGGATATTAAATAAACGCACCGTGATTAGCTTCGTCTTTAATCGTATCCGGCCTGGAGTCTAAGGTGCCTTCGTTCGCCAATTCCTTGAGTTTGTCCAGCAACGCCTTGCCTTCCCGTAATGCACCCATCAACGCTTCCAGCATATCTTTGCGAAGATCCTGGATCCTGGATAGAAAATTTTTCACCGCCTCGATCTCGATCGGAAGCAACGTGTCATTGCATGCCATTTCCAACGCCTCCATACTCTCTCTACATTCTGTCGCTCGACTAGAAAAAAAAGAAATTATTTTTTTACCGAATAATTAATGTAATAAGTGCGAATTTCACGCATAATTAATCAATTATATATTGCTGTACCATTGAAATAAAACGTTTCTGTCAAGTATTTCTTTACGACGTTCTAAAAGTTGATTTACATCGCGCCACGCTTGACCCAATGTCTCTGCCATGGCCGCATATACTTCCGCTTTCGATTTCTGGGTCGCAATCAATTGATCAGCCTGTCGTAACAATTCTTCCACCGGACTCTGCTTGTTCTAATTATGGCAAAATTTTTTAATTATCGGAGAAAGGGACTTTAAACTATCTGCTTAATCATATTTTAATTACAAAATACAGCTTAGATAAGTTTAAAATTTTACCTGTAATCGATGTAATACTTGGTCATGCGCGTTCGAGAGTTCCGTGGCTTCTTTTACGGAAGCACCGAGTCTCGTTAGTTCTGGTTGTAGCTCGAGTATTTTCAGCTTCAACCATTCGCCACTCTGAACAAACGGTAATAACAAAATTGTAAATTTTCCGTATAATATAAATGATAACATAATTAAATTGTGGAAAAGGCTTTAGATATATCGCTCTTTATTAAATCGTCCTTTGCTCCCATGATCAGAATATATTATATCCTTTAATTAATTATTGCAGAATATTATATACAATGCTATGATTAATTTACAACATGATACAACATGATAAAATCTCAAAGGAAAATCTCAAGAAAAACAGAATTGTTTGACAAAACTGCACGTCCACGTTGTCATATAGAAAAAATTTTTTAATAAATTTTGGGATTATTTATAATAGCAATAAATATATAATTTTGTAAATAAAATTTAAAATGGTGTGCCCGTCAATATTATAAAAGAGGAAAAATGGGAAAAAAATGAAACGAGAAGACAGACAGTGTAGACAGAGATCGGCCCTCAGTTCATTGACCTCATGTGGGCCACAAAAAGGGGCAAGATATGTTTCCATTTTCATCTTTGGCACACTGCCGAATATCCACGTTTGGATTGACCAGTTCTCTCTCTTCTGGTATCGTCATATATCAGTAACACAAAATTGTTTCTTTTTTTTTATTTGTATGAAAATACAATCTTTTTAGATCATTTTTCTCAAAGATACTAGAATAGAGCTATAACGATAAGAAATATAATTAGTGTGCAAGCATGCTTGAACATACATTCGCTAAAAACGTGCAAAATATTACGTTGTCTAATCGATAAATAAGAAAAATGTGACTCGTGATTCGCGCAATCGAAGTGAAAGCGAATCTTATAGCTAGCGGCTCAAAATGAACATGATCCCGCAAAGTCATGCGTGCATAAGTAATATGTCCAAACATGGCCATATTCAGATATTTGAGAGAATAAACTGCGCGATTCGACTTAATATAAGACTCGAAGCGAAGAAGATTCGAGCGTTTAGAAAATTTAGACAGTCAACGATAAAATCTTAATAGATAAAATCTTAATAGATAAAATCTTGATAGATGAAACTTGATAGATTAAACGGCGTCGTAGAAAAATCTCAAGCGACCAGGGTTCTCGCGGATCTTTTTCTCCTTTTTTGGATGTAGAAGTCGGAGTATCGTTAGATCGTAAGTACGATATATTGGGAAAGGTGCGGTAAAAGGAAGAATCACGCCGCGAGTCAAGCCGGGCCGGATTGAACCCAGGCCGCCCCGAGCCGTCTCTCCTGCATAATACCGGTTTGTTAGATTATACGAGAGTATATACGCGGATCTCTGCCATATAAGAGATCTCTTTGGCTCGATATGGTCTCACAGATCACTCTATTTATTGATTTATCTATTTATCGTTTTGCAGAATTTCCTTTACACAATTTAATTTACAATTTAATTTGTATACATATTGGAAGAGATATTCTTGTAAATAATCTTTTGCCAAGGAGATATGAAAACTGAATATTTTATTAAAAATATACTTGATTTTGTTACCTTAGAGATTGTAATCATTTTTGCTGGAAAGGTATTTGAAACGATAAAGAAATTTATCAATTAACTGTGATTTTACGTTTGTAAATAATGTAACTTGCTTACTTGGATTGTGCAATCGTGATTTTAAGATCGAGATGGGTGTATCTGATCATGGTGGCGTGTAATGGGAGTTACTGTACCTAGCGGTTAAATTTATCCTTCGTGGAGTTTCGGGAGACTTGTTTTGCTCAGCGGATACCTAAAACGCTTACGGTTTCGAGAGGACTCGGAAATAGCTATAGACCGAAGCAACCAAATCCCGAAATATCTACACCATAGCATTATGTACGAGACATCACGGCCAAAAGATTTTATCCTTTATCATCAAAACTTATATAAAAAAGACAGTTCAGATCCTGTGTTGAACTCTTCGAGGAGAAATCGTTAAATATAAATTTCTTGCATATATTTTTTTTTAATTTAAATTTAAATTTAAATATATGACGAAAGAAGAGGATCACATGTCAGAAATAGAAAGTATAAATTATTATCGATTTGAAATGACAGTGACGTTTCCTTACTTGAAGCAGAGCAATTACTATACGCGTTTCTCCGCTTTGCACAGCTATGGTGCTTATAGTGGTAGTTGGAGGGATAGTTCGTTGCGGCGTTTCCTCGTTTCTTCGCATCATCATTCCTGAATTCATCTCGTTGAATTCTTCGGGATGCGCGTGTACCTCCATCGAGTCAGGACCGTCCACCATCATCATTAATAGTCTTATCTCCCGTGCGATACCAAGACGTTTCGAATCTGAACGTCAATCGATTAGGCGGTTGCCAATTATGTTTGCGGATGTGAAATTATTACATTTACTAACAGCGAATAATGATATATGCTATAAATCGGGCAGTTAGATCGACGGACAAATTGCCAAAAAATTAAGACAATATTACGCCATACGGTGATATCATACGGTTTTGACCGGACAGTGATTTCAATGCCTGGTGCTAAATATATCGCAGTGACGTATACCAATCTAAAACGCGACACAATAAACATCTTGCTCATCGATATTCTCAAAGTGATATAGAGAGATTTCATCGATGAAAAATTATATATTTTTCAGTTGGCTCAGTTATCTTTCTTGATTGATATTCTTGGCTCTTGACCAAAAACACTGGTGCGAAAATTCTGTGAATATACGATGTGGGGAACGATTGTGTTTATCGCACGTATGACAAATGCAAGAATATTACGCAAGAATTTTTTTTTATCTTTCGATGCTCGGCTTGCTTAATATGCAGCAATTTATTAAAACAAAAAATGCCAACAAAATTAATTTATATTTCTCATTAAGATTTTGATTGCAAGAAAAATTAGAATAATAATTTTCAAGTAATTTATTAATTTATAGTTACAATTAATTTAAAAAAAATGTAATCTTGCATACTGAAATATTTGCGTTCGTACTTTTTGATTCAACATCGATATGTTTATTCTTCAAAAATATCTTTATATACAATGACGTCATCTACACGAATGGACAAATGGTAGAATAAAACCGGACTGACTGGTAGCGTTCTTTCAACGACAAGTACATCATGATGAGAACCACGGCTGAAGATGATTTAGAAATAGTAAGAAGACACTATGCTACAAAATTTTTTTTATATATTTTAAAATAATGTTTTAATTTATTAAATAAATTTGTATTTTTTTATATTATATATATTAGAGCATTATATTCAATTATATTGGCAAATAATTTGGTTGGCTTTTATTCAAGAAAACCTCTAATCATTATTAATATCTGATATTTGTGACATTTGCACGTAATTATATGAATTATCCTTTTACTGCTTAAATTATTGAAGATATTTGACAGCTTTTTTATTTCTTTAATTACATAGTTTAAGTTAAAAAATCTGAAGAAAGAGACTTTCTCATTTTTGTCATCTTTCTCAGTAGATTGCAAACTCAGTTTTCTTGACAATGACATTTCAACAAGATATTTTTGTGTGGTGCACTCGGAATTATAAGAACAATTTTCTAAATATGCGGAATCTCTTTTTTTTGGCATAATCTTTAATTGGCAATCACCTAAAATCGATTCAGGCGTTCAGGCAACGTTAATAGCAATAATGACGACAACAACGGCAGAAACACTCGCGTGACACATGTCACGAGTGTATCACGTCACCAGCCGATCGGTTGCAGTAACCAGCCGAACCAAGACTGAACCGGCATGCCGCGACGCGGCCTCCGGTTAAGCCTCCTCCCGGCTGGTCGCCTCCCGCTCACCTTCGTCTCGCTGCTCGAGCACGATCTACTGAGCGGATCTCTATAGCGCCGACCAGCGTCGAACGAAAGTGTAGCGATTGTAAAGAAAAGAAGGTCGTCTAAATGTAAGAGACCATCCAGTATATTTTCGAATAGGTGTCTCGCCAGAAAAATTTTATTAAATATCATTTATTATATTATAAAAAAAAATAACAAACAATTCATGCGATATACATAGCAGAAGAAATTCCTGTAAGAATGTATTACAATATATAATACATAAATTTTAATTTATGACAGCAAAACACGTCACAAGTGTGCGGTTAATGATGCCGTTTCTTCTTCATTCCTTTGATCATGCAGATGCAATGTGGCATATAATATTCTCGAGACAAATTATGGTCCATGCATACAAATATCTTTTTTTATACGAAGTCATTAATTGTGCATCGGTAACATTTACTCATGAGATTTTCGATATCAAATGTCTTCATTAAAGCTGCAAATAATTTTGGGTTATAAGGATTAAATTAATAATCATAGCTTTCTATTGAATGCGTGTCATATCAAGCTTAAAAATATTTAAATAAATGTAAATCACACTAAGCACACATCAAATAACTAAATTGTGTTTAAGAAATGAAAAATTTTTAGTTGACCAATGACATGATTGTTATTCTTCTTATCTAAAAATTATAATAAAAGAATCCGATTAAGCATCGATGATTGCAAAAAAAAAAACTGCATTTATGCAAATAATTAACAAACTTTTTCTCTCGATCATGAAAAAAGATTTTGATCCAAGACTCACTTTCCTCGCTCTTTCCAAAAAATCTTCGCCTTCCAAATTATCATCCTTCTTCACCGGTGACATGTCGATTCCACTATCTTCGTGATGCCGTAAAAGATCCTGCGAGGATATATCTTCGTACTCTCTCAAATCAGAGCGCGAGCTATCATTCAACATATGCTCTCGGATCTTTGTGAGTTTTGTTGTAATGTATTGATCCGATTGGATTTTCTTCGGGCATTTATCACCATATTTCTCAGATTCTTCTATTGAAAAATTAAAGGATAAACTAATAGATACAATAATAAATTTACATTATTGTGCTATACGGACGATTAAATTAAAATACTGACTATACTGAGATAAATCAAGATCACGTTGAGTATCATCCATTCTTTCATGACATTCCGCTGGTAGCACACGTTCTATATTTTGAAGATTCTTTGCATCGATATGTTGTCGATGATCTTGAATTACATTAGATGTCAATTTGTAAGAAGCTACCCCTAATCGAATATCGTGCGACACGCGTAAAACGGTCGTCTCGGTTACTTCTTTTACAATTCTGCCTGATCTTTCCTATGAAAAAAAACATATTATTTGTAATATGTAAAAAATATGTGTTTCACA
The DNA here is from genome assembly GCA_039654445.1 of Cataglyphis savignyi. Lineage (NCBI taxonomy): Eukaryota > Metazoa > Arthropoda > Insecta > Hymenoptera > Formicidae > Cataglyphis > Cataglyphis savignyi. Next base: position 2,798,089 of record JBCEZY010000122.1, on the reverse strand, counting down.
AAGTTTTACAATTTATATCAATTTTTGAAATAGTTATTTGAATTATCGTGATCCGATGTGATCTGATGACAAAAAAAAATAATTTTCTTTTGTCAATCAAATTATATTACATACGTCAGTGATTTTGTCCATCGTTTCAATCTGTGTTGCTGGTTTAATTCCATTTGTAGCGCAAATATTTGACGTTGCTTCGGTAAATTTCAGAGTCTGGCTTTCATTGCTCGAAGCAGCAACAAGAGGTTCCGCGGTGGTAGTTACTTTAGACGTTTCGGTGGCCCACCTATAAATATACGAATATATATTTAAAGCTAATTTTTAAAGAAAAATATTTTTAAAATTTTCAAATGTTTAAATCTGATTTTGATTACGGATTTAAAATGATTGAACGATTGCATAAGTACCAAGTAGAATCGAAACTCGTCACAGGAACCGTCGTAGAAAGATCTTCGCATTCCGGCGATGTTATAAAGGATTCGCTTCTGGAACGCGAAGGTGGAGTTGTTGAGCATTCAGTCGCTGTTGTATAACCCTCTACATTGCATTCTTCTGTCGTATTTTCGCTACGAGGATTTTCAATAAGCTACAAAAATAAAAATATGTTTATAATATTTTGAAGTATTTTTAACTGAGAAAGATAGATACTTGCTATAATCGATATTAAAATTTGACGACATACCTTGGTACCGGAATCTTTAATCGATGTCTCGACATCTTCTGTGGAATGTGAGCGGGAGATGTGAAGTACACTCTCGTCGGATTTTTCCGCCATAGGAGTTACAGACTTGCCTACTACAATCGTAGTTTCCGAAGATGCTGGACGTATTTGAGCGATCGCAGACGCGGTCGAAGCTGTCGCATCCGATGCTGGTGCGGTGGCGATAGAAGTCGTACGGATGGGCGTGCTTGACGGCGATATAGCAGATATCGAGAGCAAGGACGAAGCGGAAGACGTCACAGCGGTAGGAATAGATATCGGTCGAGTTCTAGCTCCGGCTTCGCATAGTCTCGCATCCAGTTTTTCCGCGAGACGCGTAACTTCCGCTAATTTCGCCGAGATAGCTTCCACAGCTGTCAGATTACTGCCGAGAATCGAAGAATCTTCGGCTTCGGACATCCTAAGACAGACGGATATTTATTATAGTCGATTCGATATTCTATAAATAGAGATGTTTTTTCCGGACTTCTAAAAAAAAATCTTTGAAGGTTGCTTAGCACCCACAATTGCAATGAGTTTTATGAGTTACATTTACGGTAACGTTATTTTCTTCCAAATATTACGATTTCCTCGCAATTGCGTAAAATAGCAATTAAAAAATGTTATACGAATTATAAACCTCAAAACTTATTCACACATGTGTAGTACATGTGTCAGCTTTGCAATATTTATTTTATTTGCTCCATACGATTAAATGCAATCTAAAATCGGGGCCATGATTGAATTAGAAACAGCACCACGTTAAGAAAACATTTTAGTGAATTACGTAATTGATAGTTGACAGTGCATCGACAGTACGTCGACACATATGGCCTCCGTGATTTGGAGCAAAGTTCTAATTTCGTAAAACACGCACCGTTCTACGCAGAATCCGATTGCTATATGTTTTCATATTATTGCACATTTATGCTATATTAATGCAGCAATTTTTAAAATAATTTTTATACAAAAAATTTGTTTACAACATTATACAATTTAGCATATTTTTTTTATTATCATTATGATGTGAATTTAATAGAAATAATTCTTTGGAGCAATACAATAAACAATTCTTCACGACACAAGCCAAAATATTATCAAGGCGGGATTCGCATTACCAGTCGAGTTTTAGATTACAATGTGACCATGGAACGAAGCCAATAAATTGTGGAACGCAATTCTTCGTTATCCGTGAACATAATATTTTCGATAGCGTGTATATTCACACAAAAGTGTTAGTGATAATAAAATAAATCTTATTACAAAATACAGGCTTAAAATAAAATAATATTTTTTATGAAACAGAGGATTCTTCATATCTGCCCGTCAGTTGACAAGTCACATAATTATGTGCCACAACTAAGGATTAAAGCAAATAGAGAGATTAATTAAAATAAAGGTAAAAAAACAAAATAAAAGCAATGACAATTAATCTTTAAATAAGCAATTTAAACAAAGATATTATGAGATTTTAATTATTTTACTGCGAACTTACATGTACCGTTCCTAGATTACAGGAGCTATCTTGACGAGAGCCGACCATGGACTGACACACCGTCTCTATTAAACACGTAGGCGTTCGAGCAAACGTATTACCGGTCTCGCTAATTCTAAGTTCTTTTTTTTTCAATTATATTTAAAAAATAAATACAAAAAAAGTTTAAAGTATAAAGTTTCTGAATTTCTATTTATGTTCTATTTTTATATCTCGTGCTTTTTCTTATGACATTTCTTGTAGATTTACTTTCTGTCATTAGCTCGTTTTTCACGCAATTCATTCAAATTAATCTTATATTTTTAGAGGTTTAAGTTAAAGATAGGAATTCCTTAACACTATAATTATGATAATGCGAATCAACTCTGTGATTCTTCGTCGTACTTACGATTGCTGATAAAGAGGTTCTTTTAATCTCGTCTTGAGGAGTCGACCCAGCCTCATCATCCGACCAACCTCCAATAAAAGTTTTTCTCGATTATCAAGAATGTCTCTTATGTCTGTTCTGATACGCGATTTTGCTTCTGCATCTTCATCTTTTACAGCACGATACAAGATCGTCACCGTTTCCACCAAGTGTTGCAATCTGGTACAGTGCTTTAAACAAATTAAAGAGAAAATTTATAGAAATAAAGACATAACTTACTACATAATAATTTTTTTAAAGTAAACCAGCCTGAGCTACTCTTTCGGATTTGCATATTCATTTAATATTAGTTCATGTTTGCGTACATCTTCAACATTCCTGTGAAAAACAGCGCATACTCGCAGTCTAGTTAGCTGCTCTTGACTAACAGATCGAAACTGCCGCCAAGCTTGCCGCAATCTCGAGAAGATACCAGCGTTGCTCTCTAAAGATATTCTGCAAGATAGTCTCAGTATGCGGGCACCGTTCACCAACTGACCACCATACTCATAAGTCCCCTGTAAATATTTATTTTGACAAGTTGCGCTTAATAATTCAGCATAAATAAATTTTATTGCACTAATCGTGTGCTTTACCTTCGCAGTTTCCTGAAAGGATTGGTGCTCTTCTTTTTGCGATTGTATCTCCTTTGTGTTACATCCAACTTCCATATGATTTCGAAGTAATACGTCAAAAAGATCCTTCAACCATTCAACAGCCTGAAAAATACATAACTTTTATATCGTATGCTTTTGCATCTTTTTTAATTACTTTTTTTTACGTCTTATGCGCTTACTTGTTCGGCATCACTTTCGTACATATGTATCAAGGCTACTTGTTTCAGCGACAGCTTTTGTAATTCCACACTATCGTTAAAGATATTTTTCCTAGCGTTTGTTGCGTCTAATATATCTTTTACGTTAACGATGTCTTCATTATAATTAACGTAAACTTCTCGTCCAAGCGCATCCTTCACGGGCATAGAGAGAATATCCGACAATTTTTCGCCCTCCTTTACGAGTTCGCGCTCTAAACTGTCTGGAAAATTATTCCAGCGTGTTGAAAAAATCTAATAAAAATATTAATTTGTGATGAATCGTGATGAATCTTTTGCTCTTACCTAAAACTGTTTGACTTTTCTCCAATGTTAAGAGTTTAACGCTCGCCTGAGACAAATTATAATTCCTGGTACCCATGACTAATTGTTCAAATACTTCACTCGTCTTATCAAAATACTGTAAGTAACAATACGTTACAAAAAAAATGTTTTTTTTATTGATATTATTGCTCGATCAATTATTTCTTACTTCAGAAACAAGCCTAAAAAATCTTTGCGAAGTGATCAATACATTTCTACGTCTTTCGAGTCGTGAAGCAAAACTACGACAAACAAAATCCATGAAATCTCTCTGAGATTTTAAGTCTTCTGGTAGCCTGCTTTTTGGGAGACTATCAATTTTATGAAGCAATTCCGCATATCGCCCATAAGTTTCCTATAAACATACATTATGATCATCTTCGATTATCATGATTCTCTAAATAAAATAAAAAAATAATAAAATTTTGTTTACCCGGCATTGAAGCTCTAGCTTTTCGTGCTGTCTTCGCAGTTCCTCAGAGGAAGAAACATCGAAACCAACCTGACAGCAAGAATTCAGCATCATATCCGCTGGACCCAAGATCCAATCGGTAACGCTCGATACACCCTGCTCGAGATCTTCGATTACTCTGGCAGTATCCAGATTTCGTTCCATTTCTATCCACGAATTTTCAATATCCATCTAAAAATATAAATGTAAATTAATTAAAAAAAAAGATTTAAATAAATTTTAAATACACTTAAATACCTGTTTTAATTCGATAGAATCGAGCAACTTATGGATTTCTTTAATCATATCCAAAGTATCTTTGGAGGACTCTCTACTCATAGAACTGACTAGATTTCTACCTATAACAAATAAACACAAAATTTACCTAACTTTTTTCATAATTTTTATATAAAAAAATATTGTTTTGTTTAAAAAAATTATTAATCTGTTACTGATATTATATATATATA
>JBCEZY010000122.1:2749767-2793412 GCA_039654445.1 Cataglyphis savignyi | reverse complement strand
TATATATATTTATTTTATATTCAAATATAATTCTAATTTTGAAAAATTTAAAATAAAAAATAATATATAGACCTGATTGGAGTATATGACGCGCGGTTGATAATAATTCCGTACCAATCTCCCAATAAGATTCTATATCATCGTCTGATTGCGTCATACGAATACCATCAAGAGTATTCAATTTTTGATGTAAATTTGTCATTTTCGATATTAATTCTAACGCATCTCTCGAGTAATCTTCTATTTTCTATAAAATCAAAATCAAATCACAATATATCAAGAGATTAACATATCTCATCAGTAATTATAATTTATATTTACTCGTGATTAAAATCTTTAATTTACCATACGTTTCTTAATCCATTCGACGTGATTGTATGCCTTATTACCTGCTAACTCGTACGGTAATTGAGAAAAGTCAATATAAACATGCAGCCTCGTTAAAGTAACGTATATTGGCTAAAACGTAAATTAGTGAAAAAAGAAAAATAGATTTTTAATTAGATTTTTTTTTACATAATAAAATTGCAATAAATATATATTTATCAGATTAATTCACTAACTTCGCCCTCCTTGTGCGACTTAGTACAACTATCGACACGTTTGTCCCAGAAACCATCAGGTCGGACTACAATTACGGAAACGGCTGTTGATCCTGCGAGATTCGTGGATAGCCTAATACAGGATCTAGCTACACGCCAGGCACCACGACGCGCATCCACAATTAAAGCCAAGCCCTTTTCTTTCGTCTCTTCACTAATAAAATTAAAAAAATATTACCTATATATAAACTAATAATATATATTTGTAAATATGTACAATGAGATATCGAGATATTCTATACCTAAAAATTGATAAAAAATATAAAATGAGAGATTCTAGTTTCGGTTTTGTTGTTGGATCAAGTTCTGGAGGAACACTAATTACTATTAAAGGCCGTCCGTCACGATCACGACCACCTGGAATATATGCGAGCTTCGATTCTAAAGCCTCCAGGATATCTGCTGCTTTTAAACTTTTCATAGACATCTCTATAATTGCTTGTAAAAGAAAGTCATTTCAAATAGTCTTTTACAAATTTCCTTGATCAATCTGAAAAAGATCACATTTGCCGATTATATATAAATTTCACAATTATTTCATTAAATACTTTATTATTAATTGGTTACACATAAACACACATATATCATCATCCACTCGGCACTTTTGTAAATAATTCAAGTAGTCAAAAATAATTTTGGTCAAACATTTATACATTTAAATTCTACATTTATTCCACAGAAAAAAAAAAACAATCCGTCCAATTGTCAAGCATATATTTTTCATTTTTTCAATTATTTTATTCACAAATATCTGAATTATAACTGTAATTAATAGTATTCACAGATCATCGATCAAGCTAGTGATGCTGAACCGCATCCGAATCACTTGCAAAGTGTCACGATAAAACATTGCGTAGGCGCAACACACGTCATAGTATGCACTTCAAATCTATAGCGGAAATGTAGGAATAACTAGCCAACAGCTGTTTCGGCTCCAGGTGCTTTGCATCTGCGTATCCACGTGACCAACGAGGGAACTTATCGAGCCTCGAATTGACTCGAGTCACCATTGCACGTGTCTCGCGTTAATGACGAAAGAAAAAAATTGTCACATGCATATAGATCTACGCACGTGCATTTATAGAGAACGTGCAGAGAGCGCGATAGGTGCAGCGCGAAGCTGCAGCCGCAACGGAGGCTGCAGGTAAACCGAAAGCCATCCCTGGTCCATTCAGATACAACGGTACTTTGGCACCGATTAACCGTGTATTCCCCCTCCTTTACGCACACCGGCCCTTCCCTTCCTCTCATCTCTCTGTCTCACCGGTATCACATTTTTTACTCCTTATCTCTCTTTAGAAATGTGCAGAAATATTTTAGGCGAGAAATAACGGAGATTGCAAAGAGAAAATAAGAAGAATCCTCATAGATGTCGGTTACGCAGTTCACTGATGACATCACGCATTTCAACATCGATAGATATTTTAAATCAGTTAATCAGTATAAATTTAAACAAATTATGATATATCTGCAATTTTTTGTAGATATATATCAACAAAATAATATATCCAAATAATGATATTGATGTACATTGTAAATTAACTGTAAATTTAAATCAGTTATTTTCAATGTATGAGCGCGCAAATACATTTTAAAGAGATTAATCAAATAATTTATTACTAATTAATACATTTAAAAAACGAAAAGTCCAAGGAAAAGTCGTGGTCATATACAATTCTGTGACATTACAATGCATTTTCTCGCGATAGTTTTTCGAAACGATTGATGTGGATAAAAATATAATAAAAAACTTGTAACGCAATTTATGCAATTTTATTTTGAATTTTTAATTATTAAATTACTAATTATTTAAATACATTATACATATATTTAAATTAAATAATTCATCAAATTAGGAACACATTTACCATTTAAGATTTTTAATTTACGGCAAGAAATGGCAAGATATGGATACTGCCTTCCAAGTTTATTTACATAGCAGTACTGTATAGCCACGTGGATTCATTATGTAAGATGCGAACGCGAGATCATATAAGATGAGATTTTTAATACACATTATGTACAGTAATCATGTACAGTAATCATGTAAATCTTCAAATTCAAATGCAAATCAGGAAACTATATACAAATATAATATATAAATTCATTTTATTATTAATCCGATGTAAAAGGTTATCAAATATTATTTTTTTGCAATTATAAAAAAAAATTAATAAATTGAAAAAAATATAGAGTTAAAGAAGATCACAGTTAAAGAACATGTCAATGAGACAAAGATAGACGTCGAGGAAAGCTGAAGAGATTTGGCGTCGCTACAGTCGACGACCACGGGGAAGTTCGCCAGTGCTGCATCGAGCCTCGCGCTATATCAAGCACATTCGCTGTCTTTCTCTTTTTTTGTTCCATCTCTCTCCTTTCCTCCTGCCATCTCCCTTTCTCTCATCTCCTCTTCCTCTCTCTTTCTCTCTCTTTTTTCTCTCTCTTTCTCTCTCTCTCTCTCTCTTTCTCTCTCTTTCTCTCTTCTCCTCTTTCTAAGTTGGTCATCATCGAAGATCAGCATCATTTTGCTATTCAATCATTCTTCGAATAGCAAAGATAATGTTGTCAATGTGATACTTTTGACATCTCGAAGTGCGGGAACGATCGAAAAACTGGCCAGGGACGGAGTGATCGTCGAGCCAGGCTCGACGAGAAGGAAAAAGAGGAGGCACGATAATGGGCAACGCCACAACGAAAAACTATCCGAAGAACATCTCCGTCGGCACCAACTCGAGAAAGACACGTTGGGATGGCCCAGGTAGATCAATCTATCATTTCGCTCATTTAATTTTATGCTCTCGATGATCTTTAAAATTGGAGAGATAACTTTCGTGTTGCTTAAATTTATATCAAAAAGAAAGCCGATGCCCTTAATTTAATGATTCAATAATTGTTGCTCTATTTCAAAGCGCATTTGTATAGCATTTTTTTCTACTTATTTAGAACAAAATTATTATTTACTTGATTTTAAAAGCATCGAATACTTATTGATAAATGTAGTTAACGCACACACCTTGTGACAAGTTAATAGAGTAGATTTAAACGATAAAGAGGGATCGTTATCAATGTTAAATCACTGTTAAATCAAATTTGATTAGACAATTCTGACACCGAGATGACATCTAAAATTAGATTGCTATTAACTGTCGATCTGTGTAGTTTGAAAGAACGTTCAAATCACGCATTGATTTTATTATTTCTTTGGATTAATAATCATACTCTATTGTTATACGGTGCTCATTTTTAAAACAGTGCGCGATTATTATACGTTATACAAGAACAAGCAAAAAATAATGATATTAAATGCTCAATTTGTAGACAGTGCGCCGGTTCTGTTCTCTAATGTACTGCCAAACGCGACGCATTTTATTTTGGGAGCGCCACTTACGTACCGATGTTGAAAATTTGCTCTATATACATGCCTAATCATCGTTCTAGCAAGAACTTGCAGACATTAGTACCGCTTACTCTGCAAAAAATAAAAATAAATAAATATATAATAAAAGTAAATAAAAAATAAAAAAAATAAAATTTATTAATAACTTAATAAATATTAATTTTATAAATTTATATATTTATATATATTTAAAAAATTAAATAAATATTAATATAATAATTTTAGATCAAGCGATATTTTTATCACTTTAATTTACATTTTGTTGCAATATCTATAATCATTCGACATACGATCTTAGGCCTTCCAGCTCCGCCAGGCAAACCTATCTTAATATCGGGTACAGACGAAACACAGCCGGATGTTGTGGCGATACGATGGGAGAGGTCGCCGAGTAACGGTGGATCGGCAATCGTCGGATACTTGGTCGAGCATCGACGACTAGGCTCTACTCATTGGGTACGAAGCAGTTCCGGCCTGTGCGCCTTTCCGGAGTTAACTCTAAGCGGTCTCGAGCCAGGATGGCGCTATCAATTTCGAGTCAGGGCGCAAAATGCAGTCGGACTTTCGCGACCGAGCGAACTCTCCGAACCGCTAACAGTTACCTTACAAAGGACCGCCGCAGCTTGCGCTCCTCATTTCGATCTGGAGCTCAAGGATACAACTGCGCTCGAGAACGAACAGGTATGTATCTATATGCTAAAATTAAAATGTGATAATAATTTTTCTCATGTATAGGTCGAATTTGTCGTACAATTCTCCGGTACACCATTGCCAAAAATCTCATGGTTCAAGGACGGTTTCGAGATTTTTAGCAGTAGACGCACCAGGATCAATACGGATAATGGAAAGAGCGTTCTTCTGATTCATCAAACCGCGCTTAACGACGAGGGTGAAATCAAATGTACTGCCACCAATCGAGCGGGTCACGTTGCTACCAGAGCTAAATTAATTCTCGAAGGTAAACTGACAATGCTAACAAAAAAATATATATAAATTCTTTGCAATTTTGATAAATTTTCAAATGTTATTTATATTTATTTAGCGGCACCGCGGATACGACTACCGCGTCAATACGAAGACGGTCTGCTTTTTGAGCAAGACGAAACCATCAGGCTGAAGGTATCCTTGGCAGGTAAGCCACCGCCTACTGTCACCTGGTATCACGACGGCGAGCTGATATCCAAGGATGCTAGACACGTATTTGAGGTGATGGATGGTGAATCAGTTTTGAAAATACCAGATGCCAAACGAAATGATCGAGGCGAATATATCGTCAAAGCCACGAACAAATTGGGTGAAGATGTTGCGTCTTTTCTAGTCACTGTAACAGGTGCGTAATAACGTTGCATTAATTTAATTAGTTAATTTATTAGTTTTTTTTAGATTTTTTATAATATTTTGTATAATATAATTTATCAGTTCCTTGCGTCATTAATTTTTGCCAACAGATCGGCCCGCTGCTCCCGGAAAAGTGACCGTTGCGATGACTCTAGGTAGATCAGTGACGTTGTCGTGGAAAGAACCAGAAGATGACGGCGGATGCAAGATCGGGACTTACATCGTCGAATATTATAGAGTACGCGATCGATGATTATTATTATCATTCTCGTAAATTTTTGGAAACTTGACAACAATTGTTTCAGATTGGCTGGGAAGTGTGGCTTAAAGCAACGACTAGCAGATGTACTAGCGCGACGTTAACAGAATTAATCGAAGGCTCCGAATACAAGTTTCGCGTAAAGGCTGAAAATCCTTACGGAGTCAGTGACCCTAGCGAGGAAAGCGACGTTATCTTCATTCCAGACCTCAAGCGAAAGTATACTTTATCGTCGATAAGCTTTCTCAATTTAGATCTATTTCGATCTTTTTTGATCTGCGTAGAAATAAATTCATAACTTTATATTTGCAGAATTGTAACGCCGACTTTGAGCGAGAAATCGCAGAGTCATCGGGAGATCACTAGATCTCGCGGCGACAAACGAGAAGTGAGTTTCACTTCTATGCCGGCACAAAGAACTAGGAGTTTAACAAGGGAAGAAGCTAGAACACGAGATGACGAAAGCGGCGATCGCTTCGGATACGATGAGCGATCAGCTTCAACGCAACGGCTAGCAATGCCGATTTCTACGCTGGATAGGCCATCCAGAGCAGATAGTAGAGTGACATTTGCACCGGACACTTTAGAAAAGGAACAACCGCCAATTCCTCCAGCCAGATCCAAAGACTACACTTCCACGAAGCAACAAGTTTCTCTTGGAAATCAAACAGATCAATCAAATACTGCGGCAGATACAAAAGACAAGGTAAATAAAAAATATACTAATTCTATTCTATGGATTAGAAGGTAAAAGATACATTTTTTTCTGCAATGTAGCAAGATGTTATTGTAAAGAGAGAAAGAACAATGTCGCCGAAACCAACAGTGACAGTCTCTTCTCCAGTCATAGAAGAAGATTTCAAGCCGCGTCCAATATCGACAAAAGAAAGAAGAAGCCTCTCTCCGCTCTCGATGCCAAGAATTCAAGAATCTCAAAGAGAGAAGAATCTCACCACAACTAGCCATTATTTTTCATCTATAAATTCAAATCTAAAAAGACAGACTGCCGTTACAAATGAATCTATGTTACCTTCATCGCAAAATAGCCCGCAATTGCAAAAGATGTCACGAGATGATGACGAAGACGCATTACATGGTAGCTCGGAGTTTATGCTGGTTCTGTATCCAGAGGATGAGACGATGCAAGAGGAAACCGTGACGGACGGCACGTTGCATGAAACTCGCATTAAAAGCGGCACAAGTAAGTGCGCGAGAAAAAATATTTTAAAAAAATACAGAATTGCATTTAAAATTATATTAAACAAACACATTTATTTTTTTAGATAACAAACAAGACATGATCGAGTTGACGGAAGAGGAGAGCGATCTCATACCGCCGCCGATGTCACTGTCTCTTCCGGAATTATTCAGCGCACGGCATCAAGTAGTAGAAGTAATGCGACCAGCGGTCAGCTCTACCGAGCTTCTTCACGAACGTGCTATGGAACGTTTCTATCGCGCGGTCGCTGCCGAAGAGGCATCCGAAATTGCAAAACGAAAAACGCAGCTTGAGAAACAAACCGGCGAGTTGGCACTATTAAATGAAGAATCCGTTCGGCAATCGTCACTTCGAAGACGTCTATCCAATTCTGGCGTCACGACACAGAACTTGATCGTTTCGTGGCAGGCCAAAAAGAATCGTCGACGATCGAGCGAGGGGCAAACCGAAGCGACCCCGAAGACAATGAAACTTCTCTCACCAGTTTTGCTATCAGATGTCGAAGCCATATCAGATCCGAATCTTCCTTCTGAAACGATGACGGCGGATTCCTGGAGAAGGAGCGACGAGAATGAATCTTTAGAACGTCTGCGTAGATGGCACGAAGCGAATGTACCGCTGTTGGAGGAGGTACAAGAAGAAAAATCGATACAAGCGAATAATAAAGAAAGGATGGTAGGCTCCATAATTGTAAACAGAGCCAAGGAGGTGGAAGAAGAGGAAATTAATAGCATCGAAGTTTCCGAAGAATCGTCGGACGAGATTAGTAGTGCGGATAGCGAAGACTTGAAATTATTAAAATCAAGGATCCTGGCAAGACGAGTTATCGATGAAGAGGATACTTATCATCCTAGGGGAAGGTCAGTTCCACACGTTGAGCCGCAATTGCCACAGATTTCGCATGATAGAATGACAAGTTTGGAGATTCCACCTGTCAGAGCAGTTACTCCCGTCTCGCTGAATAACGTAGTACCAAAATCTATTTTAAAGAAACCCAAGGAAGAACTAATCCCTCCGGACAATTTCGACAGATCGATTACTCCCGAAAAACCAATCAGAGCGATACCACCGCAGTCATATGAACAAGAAAACGACGAAAAAATGAATATCGATATTGAGAAGCGAATCACAGATTATTCGAGCATGTCCGAGGTTTTGAAAACACCTCCAATGTCGGAATCCGATACAGATAGTATTTTATCGGCGGCGGAAGCGGCGAAAAATCGTCGAATGCAATCGAAATTGCGATCTATGACACCAGAAGAGGAAGCAGCCGAAATAGAAGCCAGGATGGCGGTCGTGAATCAGTACACCGAGATAGTTCGGGAATACGCGGGTCATTCGCGACATGGTAGCGCAGCCAGTTCACGAAGATCTTCCATTTCCGAGGATCAAGCGGATCAAAGGCACCGAGTGAACGAAAAACTTGCGCCGAAGCTAATAGATAAACAAGAGCAAAACAAAACGTTAAAATTAAAAATTAAAAATAAGAATAAAGTCGACCAACAGACAAAAAATAATCAAGCGCCAGCGGTTATTAAAAAAGAAAGCGTTAATTCCAGAAGCACGACTCCTGCAAGAGATACGACTGCGAAGCGCGTAAGTAGATCGACTTCCCGAGACCAATCGCCAGCTGCGAGGAGAAAGGAACGAACGACAGGCGCGACTTCGTCGAGATCATCTTCGAAAACTCGGAATCGCACGCCTTCTCTGGAAAGAAACAATCGATCATTAGCGAAAAACGATTTAAAAGAACAAGGCTCTCGTAGATCTAAAATACCTTCCGACTCTTCCTCACGTTCCTCGTCGAGATCGAACTCTAAGGAGAGATTTGGAACGACGGCGTCAGTGGAATCAAAGGTTGAGAAGCTGCAGAAAGCACTCGAGAGTAACAAGTATCGAGCGATGAGAAAAGAATCTGAGGTTACCAAAGAAATTGCTGGGAAAAGCACTCCCGAACAAACAGATGGCAAGCAGTTAGCTCTGGAAGCTAAAAACACAGTCAGATCGACAGTGGACTACATAACCGACCTAACGTTGCTGATTGCCGCAATGTACGTTTATTTCTTCAAAAAGGAAACCCTGGCGGTTCCATTTATCGTACTGCTTCTATATAGAAGAATACAGGAGGAAATACACGAATGGATGCCACGTCGCTGGTGGCGATCCACCAAAAAACCTTGATCGATCGACGTGTGTGTGTGCAACTAAATGGTCATATATATTTTATGTACATCATGTTTACCAATCAAACTATGCTGATTGCCAAAGAAATAATATATCATACGCTGAAACGATATAATATATCAAGAGTTGCAAACTATTTATGACACCCTTTATATGTAATTGATACTCGTTATTGTTATCCGCTGTATTTATAATATTACAAAATTCCTTATCTCTAATAAATAATATATGTTTTCATCAAACTCTAATATTATGTGTATTTTTATTAATATTCCGCCACTTGGCACATTATCGTAACACGTCATGCGTTATTACGTAAATAATTACTTTATTTTAGAGAAATTTATCTTTTGAAAAAATTTTATTTACTGCATTTATTTGATATGAAATGCGAAACTTAAAATTTATTATAAATAATTGTTTTTTATATATTTTCTGAAAATTCTGTGCACTTAATTCATTTAATTCCGCGATTCGAAAATTTGTATCTCTGCGAAATACCTGCAAATTAAATTTCAGTTTCGCGCGTCGGAAGCAAAAGAAAAAATGGAAAATAGGAACACCGCAGTTACATCAGCGAAAGAGAGACAAAGAGTGGAAAAACGAGGGTACGTAGATCCCGAACAGCGCATGTGCTTCTTTCGTTAAAACGACGAAGCCGAGAGCGCGGCGTCGGGACGATTTTAGAACGGAGCAGGGCCTCCTGCCGTCAGACGTCTCGTGGCGTAGGGTGTGCTGTATCAATATAGGGTCAAGACAGGAACAAGCTGGCTGGTGGTGGTGGTGAACGGTGCAGGTCTTCCCGACTGGTACATTAAGTACGTTGGCCCTTCGCGAGTAATGTCAATGCGCGGAAAGACCGTTCTACGTAACGTTTGAGACGAGATGACCTTAACAGGTAAGATTCACAGTTTAATTGTCGTAGCGCGTTTGCCGGTATCAGCCGGCATCGGCTAACCGTGGTGAATATTTACGGCCGGTTCATCGAAGACGATACACTTGACGGAGAAATTTGGAAGAAAAGTGCGAAATTTTTATGTTTTGTGTGTGCGCCTTATTTTTATATATTTAGTCGCGCCTGCCAGTGAAAAAGATGTAGCTTGTCACAATTGCAATTACACAGTATATAAATAAATATTACGATAGAACTTTGTCGAAATCATTATCACTATCAATCTATTGCCTCAAGTTAAACTACAAACGATAATCAACGACTTGAAAAAATTCATTAACAAGAAAAATTAATGTAGAAAAATTACAAAATTGTACAATATATAATACTTATTAAAAATGAAATTTTCTCTCTCTCTCTCTCTCTCTCTCTCTCTCTATAATATATATATATATATATATAAATTCTTATAATTATTACTTTTCTTCCAAATTTTATCTCTGATAGCTAGTCAATTTGTATTATATTTAGCTTACATGTATCTTGCGGTATTTTATGACTGATGTAAAACGCACAATCGCGGTTACGCGGTTTAAAATACATTTAACGAGATCATAATTGATCTCTTCACGGAATCATAGTGTTTTGATTCAACATAAATATCGACGGTGTTGTTTGCCAAAAAATTTTTGTTAAGCAAATGTGAAAATATTTATTTACGTTAATGGTGCAATCTGGACATGCGTAGGTGCATCTGATCAAAATTTCGAGCGCACTTTACATTGTAAAATTTAGAACTAGCAGCTTCTTTCGGAAGGTAGATACGATCGTAAAGATTTATCGAAAGATCGGTTACGTTTTATTTTCTTAAGTGGTTCCGCTTTATCACACTTTACTGAAATATAGTCATCTATATTTATGCTACTATTTTGCATATGTATCTCTACTATACCGCCATTCCTGTAGCCATTTTGCAAAGCACGTGAATCTCGAAATAGCAGATAGCTTTTCAATAATAAATTTTTTTTCATTATCGGGTAAAGCATTTTTTTTCAAGTATGAGCAAAATCATTGATATTAAAGTTATAATTAATTTTCTTTATAAACGTATAAGAGTATAATTAATTTGCAACAAACAATATAAAATGCTTATACAGATCTTACGTCGAGGAATAAAGGACCGCCAGAATGGATCGAAGAAGATCAGATTGTGTCAACTCAAGGATGCATAGGCGAGGACATCATCGTCGAACTGAAATTGGTTTCATCCGAAAGTTATGATGACTTACAATTCGACTTGTAAGTGCAGCACAAACGTTACTCTATCGAATGAAACGTAAACAGCTTCGCATATATACCTGTTGCTCTCGTATTGCGACATTTTAACATAAATTTCCGTGTTATCGTTCATTCTCATACACCGGCCTTAATTTTATATAGGACCTTGGGACGTGCCAAGGATTAAACGCGAGTTATTTTAAGCTGTCGCGCACTTAATTTCGGAGAACCGAATTACACTTACCGCGTATAATTTCCCTCAATATTCATGCATGGATCGTCATTCCAGCAATCCGGATAACGTAAATAAAACATTTAACATTCAGTTTTGTAAAAAATTGTTTGCCAGTAAAGAGCTATATATGATTATAACATAATATAATAGTTTAATTAAAATATTAATTATCAGACTGATAATAAATAATGCTTGATTTAAAAGACGCAGTACGCTTCAGTCTGAGTCATATAGAAACCTAGAAATATGATTTCATCTCCCTGTGAATCTTGAATAAAATCAACTATATTAGGTAAATATTAATAACGCGTAACCATCATTAATTTAAAAAATAAAATTTTATAAAAATTTCGGAAAAATTTCAAAATTATTGAAAACTTGATATTTTTTAGTTTGATCTGATAAACTTTACGATCGGTAGATTAACAAATTGTGGAAATAAATGCGTCTTAAAATATTATATTTATATTGCAGTTATCAAATTATATTGCACTTTGCACATAACATAAAAAATCATGTATCTATAGACACACAATCGTTAAATTTTTTTCTTCAAGGTTTTTAATCATCACGAAAGATGGTTTGTCATCAACGTCACCATAATATATGCATAAATTAGGAAAATCTTGAATTCTTAGTCCCTCCTCGCGCAAGGACGTAACTTTATGTAAGCTAATTCCGACCGCGCTCGAAATTTTCGCTAAAAGACGAAAGAGACGCCGATGCCTTTGCCCGGTCCAACTATATTCCACGGTTGGCTCTCGCTAGCTTCTATATGAAATAGTCTGTTGCTTACGCGGTTCCTTCAAACTATATACGCGAAATCGTTCTTGGAGGTGGAAAATTGGGAGGGGACAGTCTGACGTTAGCGTCTCGCTATCAGTCTGATGCTGAAAGAGCGTCGCGACGACCGACGAACCCCTAAGAAGGGGTGTTAAATCATTCGATTATTTAGTGCATCGATATGCGTCTCCTATCCGTCGATATAGAAGAAGTGCTTGTGTGTTCTATCGAGGCTAGATTGTCAAAATTCGAGCTCATGTCGGTTGTGTATCTTTCTCTCAAAAAATTAAATAATTGCGCTAAATCATCAATGAAAAATATAAGGGAGGAATCGCTTCTTTATCGCAGATTCTGCCTTTGATGATGAGAGACCAGCTGAAAAATATAAAAGTCCATGTGAAGATAATGACATGAAAGAACGAAAGAAAAACAAAGATTAGACATCGTCAAAGAGTCAAATTGTCATTATATTATCATAACTTAATTATGATTTAAAAGTAAACTCCCATACATTTTAATCTCGATAAATATGAGATATATACTGATGCATCGAGCTTAATGAAATGAATTTGCAGAGCGCCATCCCGCTGTCAAAATTGTCGAACAACCGATGTATGTGTGTGTTTATACCTCGCTAATTTTATCGCCACACGATCGTAGTGTGTCATGATCGGAGATTATGCGCGGCAGAGATGAATATCTCGCAAGAACTAAAGCATATGGCAGAAACGTGCTGTCTTTCCACGTGATTGTTGATATTTCTGAAACATTTTTAGATGTGAGAAGGGATAAAACGGTATTAAAAAAATGTTTAAAGATAGACCGAGCCGAAATGTTTGTTTGTAAAAGAATGTGGGCAATTTATGGCAATTACATCATCGCCGATATGTTCTGACAAGAAGGTGTAGCCCTCCTTGTCGATTCATCATGGGAAGTGATTGCTGCAAATGCGCTAATGGTAAAAAAAATTGCGCCATTACTGGATCCTCCTCCGATGGATCGGAATACCGGTAGGATGATAAAAAAAGCGCTCCGATCTAATATTAGATTACAAACAATTATATCTTTATGACATTGATGCTAAATAATACTCGCTTGTGTTTTTGAACACTTTACATATATCGACTATTTATTAAATGCGTGCTTAATATTATGTGGTTAAAAGATAAAATAACGTAAAATAAATAAAAGAAAAATTTATTATATCGCGCCTCGACGTCGCGTCGCGTCAATGGATTCTCGCCGGTCTTACGTCAGACACACCGAGTTGCATAAAGTTGCGTGCTTGATTCATACGCGATATTTCTAGGATATGTTTTCCCGCAAACAATAATTTTGTAAAAAAAAAAAAAAATATACAATAGAAGAATCAATAGATCGGTCTTATTAGATTTTCTCTTTTCTAAACAAGCTCCCGTCACACGACGAAAAAGATGACAAAAATAGGATAGTAGAGCAATGCCAAGACTAGATCATTCTGTGTGCTCGAAATATGCCGTGCCGATATAACATATTTTTACGTAGACGTAAGAAATACGCATATAAAGAACAACAAAATAACAGATTGTCATCGCAGCGACATAGTAAAACTATAATAGTCTTTCCTTGTTTCATTCATTCTAACATTTAGTTTACACATTTAATTTTGATATATGATACATATTACGCGAGAGATTAATTAAAAAGTTATTATATATGTATATATACAGAGTGAGCGTAAACATTCCAACCAGACTTTGACATTTTATAGAAAATTTAATTCTGAACAAAAAGTTTCCGATAATCGAAAAATGTTTCCTTAAGAAGCACCCAAAAACTTCTGAAATTACGATATTAATCATATGTCTCGAAAGACAGCGTAATGTGCTTCATAAACTGAATTAAATGAATAATAAATTTGTTATATTTAAATAATTTTGCTACAATTTACTTTTCCGCATCGATCTGATAAATTATAAAATTGTCGCATATGCTTCTATTATGCATCAGATTCTTCCATTTTTCTTATTTTTGTTTAAATTAAATATTCTTTGATTTATCAAATTTACAGAATACGAGACGGATTGCCAATTTCATCGGATCGTTATCGATTATCGATGCGAGGCAATGTCGTTCAATTGGCCTTGAAGCAAACGCGTAAAAACGATGCGGGTTACTATTCTCTCGTAGCAACAAGACTCGGACAAGAAAACAATAAAGGGGCTGTAAAGAAAATTCATCTAAGCGTCAGCGAAGCAAGTTACGAAGAGAGCGATCCCCCAATCTTCTTGAGAAGATTGAGCGATCTTGCAGTTAAGGTTGGCACTCGAACCAGATTTCTAGTAGAGATTCGAAGTTCAACCACTCCGAAGGTACGATTTCAAATATAACGATAAATACACAGCGATAAGTACTAAAAAAAGAACAAATTAATCGCACACATATTGCACTGCGATTAAATTTTTCTTTGTGAATATTAGTTTAATTAGATAAAGAGTATGTGTGTACATTTTAACGAGCCAAGAAAATCATTTACCATTTGGCAACACGGCCATGTTCGTAACATAACGTAAGAGACGTCCTGACCTAAGATAGGCAGATAATATGTTGTGCCAACTATATATCGTGATCAACCCGGAAGATGGAACTGATGGCCCCAGCGGTGACTTATTGTCAGGCATTTCTCTTCCTTCTTCTATCCCAGTACCAGACGAAACGGGAAAGGCGAACTAAGACGGGCACTGGGAGGTCCATGACCTGAACTTACGGCGAAAGACGGCGAAGAGTAAAGGAAACTGGTTACGCGTCTTCTTGTGCGTCGTATTAATACTATTATTACGCATGCCCGCATACTATGTGCCAGGGACTATATATTCCGATATTCCTTCGCATGTCTCTTCCGCCATACGCGAAATAGCTTAATAGCGTTTTGTTACAGCAAATAATTAACGTACGCGTATTAAAACAAATTAATATCAAGACTTTGATCCAATGATATTCTTACAACAATTAAATTAAATTTATTAATTTCAGATATCTTGGTATAAAGATGATTCACCTATTCATGAGGGGGCTAGATTCTCTCTCGTTCACGAGGGAAATTTTCATTGCGTCGATGTTGCTCCTGTTATGGTCGAGGATCAAGGATGCTGGACTTGCATGGCAGAAAATCGTAGCGGGAGATCCTCATGCACATCCACTCTAACTGTTATCGGTAATCTTGCACTCAGCTTTCAATTGATATCTTAACACTCAATATGCCTTGATTAATCGTAGATTTAATTAAATTTTAGTTCCCAAAGCTTACAAAAAACCGGAATTTGTCGAAGAACTTCGCGCCTTGCTCACTGAGACGGGTACCGTATCATTGGAATGCAAAGTAATCGGTGTGCCCACGCCAGTACTAAGATGGTTTAAAGACAGCAAAGAAATTAAAGCTGGTGATGTTTTTGCTTTGACCGCCAATCCTGATGATCCGACTTCCCTTGGCGTTTACACCTGCGAAGCAAATAATTGCATGGGAACAACCTATTCTTCTTCAAAGGTAAATGCGCTCGCCATTAAATTATTTAAATAATTTAATTGTAACAGCTCTTACCGTCAAACATGTTGTTATTCCATTCCAGGTTCACGTAGTCGGAAGAGGAAGCCGAGAAGGTTCGCTGAAACCAGCGGATGCCTTGGCACCATCTGGGCCACTTCCGGTATTTAAACAGATGCTCCAAGATGAATGTTGCCGGATCGGAGATACTCTCGTGTTGTCCTGCCGAGGTAGATGATAATTAATATAATCTTTTTAATTTTTTATTAATTATTTATTTCATATCTGTATGTAAAACACATTGTTAATACAGTTCAAGTACCACCCTGGCCAAAGGCAATCGCCTGGTACAATAAAGGAGGTCGTGTCGAACCCGACGAAAGATATCATATAATGGAAGATGGCATTGGTGGATATTCAATCGAGGTGAAGCAAGTAGAGGCCATGGACGAAGGTGAATGGAAGTGCGTTGCTACCAGCGAGGAAAATATGAAGCAATTTACGAGCTGCTACGTAGCAATGTCTAGTACGTATTATAAAAATAAACAGCTAGTTGAAACAATTGTATCAACGTCTGCTTCATTTGTTACAAGTCCCAAGAAACTATAGAAAACCGCGTTTCATGGAGAATCTGAAAGCAGTCTTGACGGAAGAAGGTCTTGTCTCGTTCGAATGTAAAGTCGTAGGTTTTCCGACGCCGCTGCTAAGATGGTTTAAAGACGGCCAGGAACTTAAGCCAGGAGACGTCTATCAATTAACCGGGACTAATTCATTAGGTAGGTAGTCGCTGAATTAACTGCATATTCCTTTTTCTGTCTTTTATACATATCTACGCATTCTTTCGATAATATTCAGGTTCGTATTGCTGTATCGCGAGAAATTGCATGGGCGAGGCCAAGAGTACAGCTGAATTAACTATCGAAGACATTCAGAATCAATTAAATGAGGAAGAACGTTTTCAGCTTTTGAGCACTAATCAGCCGCCAAAGTTTATAAAAGGTCTCAGAAGTTGCGAGGCGAGGATAAACGAAGATTTTCGCTTTACAGTACAAGGTAAATAAATATACAATTGCTTTTCTATTACGCGCAATTTTAAATCGCATTAATGGCGTCATTTTTTCTTTTTTTCTTAGTAAGTATTGCACCGGAACCGAGTCTTTCTTGGTACAGAGACGATACATTAGTGGAGGAATCCGACAAATATCACGCGGCGAAAGAGAATCTTGGCACATGCCATCTCGAAGTGCGAAAACTCGAATTTATCGATCAAGTGAGTATTCGCGAAATACATAATTATTGTTTGTCGTGCTTATAAGTGATTTTTCTTTTAGGCCGAATGGAAATGCGTAGCGGCGAACGATTTTGGTCATAGCGTCACTTCCTGTTTCTTGAAGCTAATCATTCCCAAACATTACAAAAAACCGAAATTTCTCGAGAGTCTACGCGCGATTCTGTCAGAAGAAGGCGCTGTAAATTTAGAATGCAAAGTTATCGGCGTCCCGCAGCCGGTTTTAAAATGGTACAAAGACAACGTCGAACTCAAACCCGGCGACATACATCGAATTATCTCCGGGCAAGACGGCACCTGCTGCTTAGGAACTTATACTTGCGAAGCTACCAATTGCATGGGAACAGTCAGTAGTTCTGCATCTCTATTAGGATTTGAAGGTAAATTTTTGCATTTAATAATTTTCAACTATAAAATTCTAATGTAATTTCTACGAAAATTAAAAAAAAAGATGTCTTTTGCGACCGTGTAATTTTTACACGTTGTGCTGTAAAGCTGTGAACGTTTTAAGCAAAAATAAAATTTAATTCGTAATCTCGCAGATAAGAAAGAAACAAAGGAAATTCAAACGCCAAACGGCCATGAACTGGCGAGAAATCTATCATTATCAACAATACATGAGGAACGAACTTCTCAGTTGTATGATACACCGCAGACCGATCATTCTGTCACTTTAGATGAGCGTGGCGAGGTGTCCTTTAGTTTTGATGGCAAAGAAGTGTCAGTCAGTCTGTATGAAACGCCAGATCTTACCGAGGAAGAGGCACTACAGATTGTTGAAATGTATGCTGATCAGTTGTCTGAACATGTAACAGGTAAAAATTTATTTAACTTTATATAATAATATATAATTATATAATTATGTAATAATATTGTTATATGATAAAAAAAATAATAATTATATGTTAAAAAATAATCCGTTTTTATATAGAACACAATGTGATCGAACTACCGCCAATGAGATTTGTCAAAGAAACGTCTACTTCCGGTAATTTGCTGATGGAAGCCGTAGTAATCGACGTGTCGCCCGATTACTTTGTTAGCGCCGAAGAAGGCGATGATTTGCGGACAGAAGCCGATTTCGAGGATGTTTCTATTATGGATGATGTGACGCACGTTCTCTCGTCGCCTGAACGCGACTCTCGAGGTTCTTTGAAGAGATTAGCTCGATACAACGGGGATGAGGATGAGAAAGCTCCTAGTAAGCCACCTCGGAAAAAATCAGCGAGTATATCGTCATCGAAAAGCGAGAAGAGTCAACGAATCGAATCCGAGAGCTTCCACAGCGCACAAAAGGAGGAACCGCCGTTGTCTCCGCTCTCATCCTTGAAGCAAGACGATAGCGATACTTTCGCGGACGCTTTGTCTTCTGCGCATCTTTCCATCACAGAGAGTCTTGTTCAAAAACATATCACAGTGGAACATGATGTAACAGATACTAGAAAACGTAGTTTGAGCACTGGAAGATCAACCGGCTCCAGTTTGGACGATGGAATCAGTTGTGATTCTTCCTTCGATTCCATGACTGGTATTCCAAAAAAGAAACAACGTAAGAAAAAGAAAAAAGACAAGAGTAATTCCGAGGAGTATTCCGGCCATAGTGATTACGAGGGTAGAAGAAGTAAATCAGAAGATATAGCCGACATGAAAATAGAACCGTATCAATCTGTAGAATCGGTTGATGAAACAAAAATAGATATCAAGAACGGAAATGGAATCGATACAAAAGAGACGATAAAGGAATCATTTTCTGAAGAAAGACTGTTAGATAATTTAGCAAGTGTAACGGAAGTTATTAACGTACATACTTCGGAAGAGACTCAAAAATTGAAAAAAGATATTCTTTCAGAATCAAGAAAGATCTTGCGTAATGCTTTGGAAACGTACGAAAACGTTCCCGATACTTTAGTACCGCGATTTTCCAGTATTCGCGAACGAGTCGACGATGTATATCGAACATTGGAAATTTCAAAAGAAAAAGACACAGAAATTGAAACCTTAATGAATCTCGAAGAACCTTTGCATGCATTGCTGAAAGCTATTGATAAAATTACATCACCGGAAGACATAGAAATTATACGTAATTTTATTGAACCATCGATCCTTCAGTTGTCACACATTGTCGAAAATCTCGAACTGTCATCTTTACAATCTACGCTGGCGATTTTAAGAAAAATCAACAAGTGCATTTGTAACATTCCTATCGAAACGGAAGGATTGTCCTCGATGAAATCAATTGCTGACGAAACTCGAAATATACCCGAGGAAATTCTAGATCTGCTAATCGATAATCAGTCGGCGTTTAATGCGATTTTAGATTACATGGAATGTTCGAAACTCCCAATGAATGGAACTGCTGTTCCGCAGGCTTTAACGGGATCGAGACTTGCAGCGTGTTTAATAGAGTTACGAGAGTGCGTATCCCACACAGCGCATACTGCAATGACATTGAAAGAAAATGAGACATTAAACAGTTTAATGGAATTTAGAGAACCCTTGTTAGATCTACAAATGGTTTTAGCGTCAGAATCTATTCGGGAAATTACGATACTGAAAAAAATTAACTTTACCATTGAAAAATTGAAAAATGTCATTGGTACAATACTAAAAAGTTCCGAAAATCCCGAAACAATTGCGCGAGTAAAAACAATTCTTCAGATATTGGAAGATACTGATAAACAAATATCAAAATTGATGG
The DNA here is from genome assembly GCA_039654445.1 of Cataglyphis savignyi. Lineage (NCBI taxonomy): Eukaryota > Metazoa > Arthropoda > Insecta > Hymenoptera > Formicidae > Cataglyphis > Cataglyphis savignyi. The sequence goes on along the minus strand of JBCEZY010000122.1, from coordinate 2,773,716 downwards.
AGCAATTGTTAGAAATAGAAGTTGCACAGAAACACGTACTGAAAAACTTAAACATTGATCAAAGTTTAAGCAACGTGCATTTTGGTTTATCGTCAGTTTTAGAAAAGCAAGAAAAGTCTGCAAGCTCATATCGCTTAATTACATGTATTGAAGCGTTACGTCAAACAATTGGTTCTTCGGCGATCACAATAGCCAATTTAAAAAATCCAATCAATAATGATATAATTCAAGAGATTAATAAATTAACTGATTCGTTGTTGAATTTGCAAAAAAATCTATTAACGGAAAAACATGAACCAGAAGAGGAAGAAATTCTAATTGATTTGATAAATCCCATCAATAAATTGAAAGAGATAATTCACAGCATAATGGAAAGCAGTTCTTCGGTCGAATTAGTAGAGCCTATGCTAAAATTATTGGAAGAAGTAGAGAAAGATGCAATTCTTGTAGCGAAAGAAATATCAAAGAAAAAATCTCAAGAGCAAAGTGCTATCAAATCTCAAAGAGAAAATACGGAAAAGAAAAGCAATTCGAAATCCATTCTTGCTACTCAAATCAATCGTTCTTTAGAACCTATTAAACAATGGTTATCCACGTCCGAAGACAGTACAAAGGACGAAATAGAATCTACTCTAAGTTTAACAATCGAGGAATTAAAGAGCAATGTAACTCAAATTGCCATTCAAACGTCATATTCTGAACCACCAAATGATGAAAGTTTGATAAAAGCATTGGTTGATCTTCGAGAACCATTAATAAAACTTAAAAACGCTATTTCTATATATCACAGGCCGGAAGATCTTTTGACTTTAAAGAACTTAGGTCAGCCTATGAAACATCTTTTGCAAATTATCACAGACATTCTTCATGAACATGCGGAAGAAGAGTGTCTAAAATCGGTAATAGATATTGTCGAACAAATCGAAAATCAAATATCGCTTTCAATCGAAAATGCTCTCCACCAGCAAGAACTTGGACAATCTGTCAAAACATTCAATGTAGAAGAGGAAGAAGAAGCTATTACAGTCTCTTCTCCAGAAACGATTCCAGGCACTCTTACAGAAATCGCGTCTACGCCATTTGAAACCGGATCCACTGCATTGCCTACTGAACAACTTATAATAGAAGATACTTTCAATATAAGTGTTGACGATGTTGCTTTGCAAGCTATAAAGACTGACAAGCAAAAAAGAGAGGAGAATGCGGGCAAATTAATTACAGTCTTGTCGGAAACCTTGGAGAAACTTCAATTAGAGATAACTGGTATTCTAGAAGATTTTGAAGAATCGGCAACGCGAATTGCTATGATTCCCCAATCGAAATTAGCTAATTTTGTAGAAGAATTAAGAAGGACTATCTCTACAATACGCATGATAACCACCGTTTATGATAAAGAAATTGGATCATCTGAAGAAAAAATTAATCAGACAATTCTAATATTAACTAATTTAACACAACCGCTGACAAATATACAAGAACTGCTTTCCAGACCGTGCAAACATGACGTCTCGGAACTTATGATATTGAATCGGTTAACGCCATTGTTGAATGTAATAGAAAACAACGTGATAAAACAAACAATCGATTTTGTCGATAAAAATGAAGAGACGGAGAAAGAGTTTGAATTTCTTTTATCCATTTTGAAAGATATTAAAGCGGAAATTCCCATTCGAATTCAAGAAATATCATCGAGACAAAAAATTCTGGAATGTCTCCGAGATATTTCGAAGCCTCTAGATAGCATTGTGGAGCGTATGAATGATCTGGAAAAAGCTGCGGAAGAAACTCTCGAAACGGATGTTGCAAACTTTTTGGGAAAGCCGATCGCCGTTCTTTTAAAAGATATCAAGACCGCTATCCAAGAAGTAGATACGCTAGATCGTCGAGGGCCAATAATTAACGAATTACGAAATCTTCTTGAACCTTTGCTAGAATTCCATACCTGTCTTTCAATGGTACAGAGCAGTCGACGAAGTTTAGTTCCCGAAGCCTGTTTATTAGACGAAAGAAGAAACGTTATCTTACGAGCGGTAGATGATTTGCGGAAACAAGTTTGTCATACTATCGAAACGATTGCCAATATGGAAGAAGCCTCTTTATTCCATGAATCTTTGACGTTGCTTAATTCCGCGATTCTGCAAGTACAGAAGCAAATCGGTAAGACTGATTATTCGCGCCGATCTAGTAGCGTCAAAATTCCTCTTCAGCATCGACTTACCGGCACGTTGAGTCGCTTAGAGAAAGCTATAATTGCTGTGGAAGAACACGCTGACAGAGATACGTATGGAATATTATCCAAATGCTTGGAGGCATTGCAGAAACAAATTTCCTTCACGCAAATGCAATTTAATCAGATTAATAATGAATCAATTGACGAAGAGGCAATTATAGAAGGCTTTCTTTATCCGACTAATCAACTTTTATCGGCGTTAAATATCCTTAAAGAAAATACGCAGAAAGCACCATCTGCGATTTCACATAATTTAATAATTCAGTTTCAAGAACTAGCCGATTCGATCTCAGAATTAAATTCTTCTTTGTCGACGCATAAAGCGGAACTTGTACAAGGAGGCGCATCTATAGGAGCGCCTATAGTAGAAACCTTTTCTGCTGTTACGGATGTTTTAAATCACGTGAAAGATTCCATAATGACAATAGAGAAGATAGTCGAACAGAAAGAGAATAAGGTCATCACAAAAGTAGAAAGCGTCACCGAAATTATAGAAATATCGCAAGAGGAAATTGAGAGCGTAATAATGATCACCGAAATACCGTCATCGACAGTTGAAGAGGTTGCTCAATCGACGATTGAAGATGCACCTAAAATAACACAAACACCGGTTATAGAAAATCTAGAAGCAGTGATTCATATTGAACAAACGGAGGATAATTTAATAGATACAAAAAAATATGAGGAGAATCAAGAAAAAAATGAGAAACGAGAAGACTTGACAAGACAACATCAGATGTCAAAGTTCAATTCTGCAATAAGTAGTCTGGCACAACCGTTAAAAGAATTGATCAATTTTGTGAATTCTGCTACTCAAGAATCGCTGGTTTCAAAATCCGAGGAGAACAAGCGGAAAATACAAGAGCTAACAGCATTGGTACAAATTCTTTATGATTTACAAGCTACAAATATCTCTCTTAAAACGGCGTTGTCTTCCTTGTCCATTATACTAGGAGATAATAAATTTTCTCGTATGGAAGATATCCTGACTGATTTTGAGCATGCTATCAGTACGGTTATTTCTATGACTGACGCAGGAGTGAGACCAGAATTAAAGGAGAACATTATGACGTCTTTACAATCTATCGCCGAGCCCTTAGATGCTCTTGGAAATATTTTGTCATCTATATGTCAGACGTTTGATGAAGACAAGTACGTCGATCAAAATGGAAAATCGTTATCTATAATTGTAAAAGAATTAATGCCGTGCATTAAAGACAGCGTTAAATCTGTAAATGAAATTCAGATGTTAAAATCTGTTAGAATTGCTAAGAGAGAAACAGAAATATCGAAAATAAAAGAGGAAACAAATGATATCGAAGAAACGACTGCGCGACCTCTTGAAGAACTGATAGAAGCTATTATGGATTCTCAGGATCAGGTGAAATGCGACAAAACTTCGCTTTACGAATCTAGTTCGCCTTCCGCCGATTCACTCGAATCAAAAAGTATTGACAACTTACAATCGATGGAAATAGAAACACAATTAAATGAAACACTCGTTAAAGAAGTAGATTCAATGGCACAAGATACAATAAAAACACCGCAACTAGAACAGACATCAGTATCAGCATCTAATCAAATCGGGGAAATACTTACTGAGAAAAAAGAAGTGATAAAATTTATGACAGAATCATTGGAAAAAGTTGAAGAGCAAAATTTAGAAACGATTAATCAGCAAAAAATAGAATTAACTCAGGCATCTGAAAAACATGAAATAAAAGAAAAACAAATTAAAGCTGAAACTTTGCAAGCGATCATTTCTCCTCTTCAAGTATTACGTAAATCATTAGACGAAATTGGAGAAATAGGAATTTTAGAATCATCCGACAAAGAAACGATTGCATTTTCGACTCTGATAGAACCGTTGCTAAATCTTGAAATTGCATTACCGTCCGAAGTTACTGAGAAAATAAAGCAAGACACAGTGCCATTAGAAAAATTATCTGTTACATACATTTTACAAGAATTACAAAAATCAATCGCTACAATTCAAAAGCAAGTACAACTTAATATTGTAGCCGAAGCCAGTTCAAGTAAAACGCCTAAAATGCGTTTAATGCAAGCCATCGAAAAACCATTAGAAGATTTAAAAATATCCATCGCGTGTATTCAATCCGATCCAATAACTTGTCAATTGATTCAAAAAGCGGAATTATCGAGCGATGAACAGATCACAATTTTACAAACTCTTGTCAAATCAGTGGAACAATTTGGAGAAAAATTTATGACTATTACTAATGAGATAAAAATAGAAGTAGAATCTGAGTCACCATTGCAAATCGTTAAACAAAAAGAACAAGAGCTCGATCCAAAAATTTTACATAAGATTGTTGATCCGATTCATATTTTACGTGAAACCCTTTCTCAAATTGAAGAATTAAAGAGTCATAAAACCGAGTTATTAGAAATACCAGAACAAAAGAAAGAGATTGTTCAATTAAATACGGTGATAAATCCTTTGGAAAAATTAGAACAATTATTAATCACAGATGTACAACAGATTATAGTATCGCAAGAGGAAGTTACGAAAGATCTTAGCGGAAATCAAGTTTTATTGGCGAGTGCGGATTTAAAGCCCGTGCTAGAAGAGCTGAAAAACTCAATTGTTGTAGTCCAGCAGCAAGCAGTCTCCAATGAAGATAGTCTAACAATAAGAACTTTAAACGAAGCTTTTGAAAACCTAAAATCACCATTAACAAACATCGAAGAAATCGCTGATCGCTTCGATGAAGTTGCTGAAACTGAAAAATTATCAACTTTATTAACGTTTGCAAAATCGGTGGAAGAAACAGCGAATCAATTAATTATAGCTAAGCAAAACATAATACAACAAGAAATGCGAGAAACTTCTCTGTTAAAAGCGATAATTATTCCAATCGAAGGGCTACAAAGTGCAATATTGAAACTCGAAGATCGGGTGTCTCAAACATTGGAAACAAAGGAGTCAATAAAACTTGTTGCTTTAGAATCTATAGTGCAACCGTTGCAAGAATTACAGCAATCTTTCTTAATTGCATCTCATCAAGAGATCGTCCAATCTTTGCAACGAATGCCAATCAAGCCGATATTAGATAATTTGAGTAAATCTCTTGCGGTGATTCAAGATCAAGCTACGATTGTTCAAGATTTATTCGCGGAAGCAAATACAGATGATTTGGCAATATTAAAGGATTTTACAAAATCACTCGGTAATTTGAGAACGTCGACAGTGGTCTTGCAACAATTAAACGCGATAGAAAATGCTGGTCAACAAATCGTAGAGATTGAAAACGCGTCCGCGTTGCAAGCATTCGCAAAATCTATCGAGGAATTTAGAAAATGTTGCTCCCTCGTCGTCGAGCGGCCGAGAGTCATCGAAGCCTTCGCGACAAGTGCAGAATTAAAACAATCGACTAAAACGGATACGCAACTCCTCGAAAGTATCATCGAGCCTCTGCGAATTTTACAAGAGCAAATTTTAACCATTGAAGAAACTAAAATGCAAGAATCTGAAATCTTGGATATTACGGAGATAAAAAGACCAGTTACCGTGTTGAGCAGTTTAGTTGGTCCTTTGCAACAGCTTGAAAAATCTTTTATTGCAACGGTGCGTAAAGAGCATGTGATTGAACATGATGGCCAGGATCTAAAAACCGAATCATCTTCCATGAGCTTAGAAAAACTTGTCTTACAGCCGATCCTCGAGGAAATGCAAAAGTCCATCGCCACTGTTCAAGAGCACGTGATATTAGAGGCAGGTAGCCAAATTATCTCGGAAGCGGAAACTGATGCTTTGCTAAAATCGATCGCGCAGCCTCTAGTGGATTTAAGAGCCTCTATCGCTTCTATTCAACAAGTAACCGCAGTTGCGCCTGATCCTTTAAACGAACTGGCACAGCAACACAATGTCTCGGCATTAGAAACGTTCGCCGAAACTCTTCACAATCTATCGGAATGTATAGCAATGTGCAATAATCAACAAATAATCATGGAGCCTGTGGCGGACACCTTTTCCGAAGACGCTTCGTCTTTAAATACGTGGGCAGATGTAATCGACGAACAATCTCTTTCAAAAGTTACGCGTCCAATGGTGATTGATCAGGGAGCGATCGAATCTCCGGCCGAAATCGCGATATCGATATCAGAGGACGAAGTTTCCGCGTTGAAGACATTAGCGAAGCCTTTAATCGAATTACGAGAATGCCTTGCACTGGTCGTCGAAGAGCGCAAAATAGTCACGCCGACCGATACAACCTCTTCTTTATCGGAGAAGGAAAATGTCTCTCTATTGAAAACGATGATACAGCCTTTGTTAGAGTTAAAGGATGCAGCCACAGCGGTAATTATTCAAGAACAGACAGCTATGGAACGAGTAAATGAACATTCATTCACAATTGAAGGTAAGAATGAATTCGCTCTTCATCCATTGATGGAACCGCTTGAGGAATTGTGTCATTCTATAGCTGTAATACAGGATCAGATGTTGGTTGAAACATCAATGGATCGACCGAAGAATGATATTGTACTAGATGCACTGGCCGAACCCTTATTCGACCTCCAGCGCGCTATATCGGTTCTAGAAGCACGAGTTATATCGCCGGATATCGAGTCGATGCCTGAAGACACGAGCAACAACTGGATCACGGAATGTTTAGCGGTTCCTCTGCACGAAATAGAGAGATCGATAGCCGATATTCGGCAATGTACAGTAATGGAACCTGAAACTGTAATCGTGGAAGAACAAATAAGAACATCAACGCCAAACTGGTCTATTATCGAAGAATTATCGAAACCGATGGAAAACATTAAGACAGCTATATTGCGTATGGAAGATGACTATAACGAAACTGAAGTTCTCAAAACAATGGCAAAATCACTTACTAATGTACAAGAGAGTTTGATGCTATTAACAAACAAACATAATTTAAGTGCTGTTGATGAGGAAACCAGTATTGAAGCTGTTATTGACTCTCTTTTCAATCTTGAGAAATGCATTTCATTCGTTAAGAAAGAAATTGTCGATAACTCAATGTCCAAATCATCGAGTACCATGAAAATAGATACTGCTATATCCACCGCTCTTAATGTACCATTAAACGAGCTAAAATATTCCATTGTGACCGTAAAGGAATCGCCAAGCATTTATCTAAAAGATTTAAAAAGACCATTGGAACTCTTGCAAGATGCGCTCGAAGCAGTTGTATCTATGCAACAAAATAAAAAGCTCTTGGAATTATCGACAAAAATGACGGATACTATTTCAAATATTAACACATCTATTGAATCTATCGGACACAAGTTAGAGGAACAACAGATGTCTGTCATTGAGATTTGTATCGAATGCGAAGCACTCGGAATGTTAATAAAACCTTTACAGAATATTAAACAGTGTATCGCACAAATACAAGAGAAACCGAATACAGAATTGATGATCAATGCCTTGCAGAGTCTTGAGACATCAGTGAATGTAATACGACAGCAGTCAGCCGATAAACCGTTAGCGGATCCGCAGCATACAAATTTCGGTATTCTCTCAAAAAATTTAATACCGTGCCTGCATGAATTGCAAGAATCGATGGAAGAGGCAAAAACTTTATGGCATAAACAAATAATATTAGAAGGATTAAGAATCCTCGAGACACCAATCTGCAAATTGCAATCTATCATAAATATTATATGTGATCAGTTTTTGGCAGAAGAAATAATTCAGATGATAGAAAAACAGAAGAAAGTACCTCAAAAGAAATCTGCAAAACAAGAAATAGAAAAATCTGAAATTGAAATAACTTTTGAAAAAGATGATGAAGTAAAGGAAACAATAAAAGTAGAAATAGAAGAAACTAAGCTGACAGACAGTGCGGACTTTACAGTAATCAGTGGTACAGATAAAGAGGAAAAGGTAGATAAAAAGTGTTTAGAAATACAACAGAAAAAAGAAGAAGAAAAATCAATTAAAGAGCAATTAGAACAGCCAAAAGAAGATATAGTTGAAAAGAAAAAAGAAAAAGAAGAGGAATATAAAAAGGTAGAGAAACAACAAGAATATATGGAAGAGACTGATAAAATAAAAAGTGAAAACAAAGAACAAAAGAAAGAGGAAACAGAAAAAATAAATAAAGAACAGAAAAGCAAAAAAGTTGAAGTAAGAGAAGAAGCAGAGCAAAGTGTAAAAAGTATAAAAGATGAAAAGATTAAGAAAGATAAAAAAGAACATAAGACAACACAAGAAGCTGAAAGTTTAAAGAAAGAGAAAGCTGAAGAAATACAACAAATTGAAAAGCAACAGGAGAAAATGAGTGTGACTGAAAGCATAAAAAATGAAATCGAAGAGTCTAAAAAAATCACAGTAACTGGAGAAATAAAAAGTGAAAATAATGAACAACAGAATAAAGAAAATCATGAAAAAATAACTAAAATGACAGAGGAACAAAAGGAAGAGCAAGAGATTGTACAAGAAACAAAAGAATCAGATAAAAGTAAGAAAGCTGAAAACTATCTAAGCACAAAGATGGAAGAAACAGAAAAGAATAAAGCAGAAGAAGCCAAAGATAAAGTGGCAGAGGAACAAAAGAAAAAGCAAGAGACTGTACAAGAAAGAAAAGAATCAGATAAAAATAAGAAAATTGAAAAAGATCTAAGCGCAAAAGTGGAAGAAACAGAAAAAAATAAAACAGAAGAAATCAAAAATAAAATGGCAGAGGAACAAAAGGAAAAGCAAGAGATTGTACAAGAAAGAAAAGAATCAGATGAAAGTAAGAAAACTGAAAAGGATCTAAAGGCAAAGGAAGAAAAAATAGAAAAGAATAAAGCAGAAGAAGCCAAAGATAAAGTGGCAGAGGAACAAAAGAAAAAGCAAGAGACTGTACAAGAAAGAAAAGAATCAGATAAAAATAAGAAAATTGAAAAAGATCTAAGCGCAAAAGTGGAAGAAACAGAAAAAAATAAAACAGAAGAAATCAAAAATAAAATGGCAGAGGAACAAAAGGAAAAGCAAGAGATTGTACAAGAAAGAAAAGAATCAGATGAAAGTAAGAAAACTGAAAAGGATCTAAAGGCAAAGGAAGAAAAAATAGAAAAGAATAAAGCAGAAGAAGCCAAAGATAAAGTGGCAGAGGAACAAAAGGAAAAGCCAGAGATTATACAAGAACAAAAAGAATCAGATAAAAATAAGAAAACTGAAAAAGATCTAAGCTCAAAGGTGGAAGAAATAGAAAAGAAAAAAACAGAAGAAATCAAAGATAAAGTGGCAGAGGAACAAAAGGAAAAGCAAGAGATTGTACAAGAAAAAAAAGAATCAGATGAAAGTAAGAAAACTGAAAAGGATCTAAAAGCAAAGGAGGAAAAAATAAAAAAGAATAAAGCAGAAGAAACCAAAGATAAAGTGGCAGAGGAACAAAAGGAAAAACCAGAGATTATACAAGAACAAAAAGAATTAGATAAAAATAAGAAAACTGAAAAAGATCTAAGCTCAAAGGTGGAAGAAACAGAAAAGAATAAAACAGAAGAAATCAAAGCTAAAGTGGCAGAGGAAAAGCAAGAGATTGTACAAGAAAGAAAAGAATCAGATGAAAGTAAGAAAACTGAAAAGGATCTAAAGGCAAAGGAGGAAAAAATAGAAAAGAATAAAGCAGCAGAAGCCAAAAATAAAGTGGCAGAGGAACAAAAGGAAAAGCCAGAGACTATACAAGAAAGAAAAGAATCAGATAAAAATAAGAAAACTGAAAAAGATCTAAGCGCAAAAGTGGAAGAAACAGAAAAGAATAAAACAGAAGAAATCAAAGATAAAGTGGCAGAGGAACAAAAGGAAAAGCAAGAGATTGTACAAGAAAAAAAAGAATCAGATGAAAGTAAGAAAACTGAAAAGGATCTAAGTGCAAAAATGGAAAAATCAGAAAAGATTAAAGCAGAGGAAGCCAAAGATACAGAAAACAAAAAAGTAAAAGCAAAGGAAAAGAAAGAGGCTGGAATAATAGAAAAAGAAGAAGAATTGAAAGATATGAAAGAAAATGATGCAGCAGAACTATATAATAAAAAAAATGAAATTGAAAAAGTTCAGAAAGAAGACAAAGAAAAAACAGATAGGACACAGCAAAAAGAGCAAGAACATGTAAAGATAGAAGAAACTGAAATCGCAAAAAAAGAAAAAGACGTCCACGATCACAAAATGGAAGTCAAAGAAATAAAACAAGAGGAGAATAAAACTCTCAAAAAAGATGAGAAAGAACAAGAGAAAGAAAAAGCGAAAAGCAAAAAGACTGAGAAATTGAAAAAGGAGAAAGAAAAGCTGGCACGAGAGAAACAAATAAAAAAGGAAGAAGACGAAAAATCAGAAGACGAGAAGAGGAAGGAAATGGAAAAGAAAAAAGAGGAATCTAGCAAAAAAGATGAGTCTGCACAAGAAATAAAGAAACAGAAACAAATGCAACAAGAACAACTGGAAGTAAAAACACAAGAGCAGAAGGAAAAAGAGATGACAGAAAAAATAAAAGAGAAAGAAAGCAAAGAAGCAAAAGATAATGTGCAAGAATTAGAAACGGAAAAAGAGAAATTTAACAAAATAGAAGAATCTACAGAGAAAATGAAAGAGAAGGAACAAAAAAAAGAGGATAAAATTAAAATATCAAAGAAGGAGGATGAGGAACAAAAACGTATAACTCAAACTGAAAAAATAAAGGTAGCAGAAAATCAACAAGCAGAAACGAAGAAGGATATGCAAGAAGATAAGAAAAAGATAACACAAAAGAAGGAGAAGCAAGAAGATAAAAAAATAGAAAAAGAAAAAAAGAAAATAATAGAAAAAGGAAAGGAAGAAATTGATAAACTAGATCAAGTGATACAGCAAACACATAATGAATACACAGAGAAAAAAAATGATGAAGATCAGAGCAAACAAAAATATAAAGACGCAAAAAAAGATCAAGAATTAGAAGAAAAAGCACATATAAAACAAAAACAAGAAGAAAAATTGAACAAAGAAATTCAAAAATTACAGTCAAGAGAGGATAAAGATATATGTTTAAAAGTAGATGAATATCAGGAAAAACAAAAAGATGACGCAATATTCAAAAAACGACAAGAACAGAAAAAGTCGCAATCTGAAAAAATAGAAAGAATAAAAAGAGAAGAAGAACAGAGACACTGGAAGCCATGGGAAGATGAAAATTGGTTACGCACGAGAAAAGAAGAGCAAATTAACATAAATGATAAGCATAGATTAGACATAGAATGTAAAGACGAATACGATTATCAGAGAAAAGATGATAATAAAAGACACCATCGAATGGAAATGGAAAGCTTAGAAAATAAAAAAGTCGTGAGACGATTCGAAAGAGATGAAACTGATTATATATTTAGAACAAACGAGGAAAGGTTTCAGAAAAGAAGAGAGGAAAAGAGAATCAGAGAAGACGAAACTGCTAGATTATTATGGGAAGAAGGACAAAAATTACGAAAAAGACAAGAGGAAGAAATATTGAGGAATAAAGAAAGAAGAAAGGAGCAAATAAGAGAAAGCGAGTGGTCCAGAAGACGTGAAAACGAATCCGATCGCTTCCTTAAAAACATGTTGGAAACTAAATACAAGCCTGACAAATCAACCGCAATGTTTTTCGACGTTGATTATACGAGAGAGTATACTTCACGATTTGATTCTGATATTTCGACGCTTTCTAGCACTTCCAGATCGTACAGCTGGAGAGATTCTTTAACGACATTAACTAGAAGAAGAATCGACGACTACTGGGATCATAAATTACACGACTCTTTTATGGATAAATATTATTTCGACACAGGATTGTCGTACAGAAGGCGCAAGAAAAGAGAAAACCGTATGATTCGCGCGAGATCGACGAGTTTGCTGAAATACGAAGACTATTCAACCGGAGATGATGCTACCATCGTACCTAGCACTCGACGTATTCGACCCTTCCGACGCACAAAAACGGAAGTTACTCCACGCATCAATCTCGACATTTACGAATTTCCTTCTAGCTACGCTGGCTTCGGTCAAACTGAAGTATTTGTCCAATATTAAATTATTTCTTAATGCTTTACAAACAAAGCAAAATTTTTAAAAATAATTTTTCGGATATATTGCAGGATCTTCAGTGGGACAAACCAAAAAAGCCATCGTTTTGCACGAGATTGACGAATAGAATCGTAGGAATTGGTATGAGAACAAGACTGACCTGCACCGTTCTTGGTAATCCGGAACCGCGCGTCTACTGGACTAGAGATGGTCAAAAGTTAGATATATCAGATAGTCGATGCAAAACGCGATACGAGAACGGTATGGCCTATCTGGAATTATACGACGCACTTCCTACAGACGCCGGAATATATGCATGCGTAGCTGAGAATACACACGGCATTTCGAGCACCGAGTCCACCTTGAGGGTTTACTCCGATTATAAACCTACGCATTCGCCTCCGACATTTGTAAAATCGATTAAAGGTATGCACGTACGCAAATTTGTTATATGCGTTTTAATTTTCGCATGCATTTTATCAACATAATTTTTTTTGCATAGACACTTACCGATATTCCGATCAGAAGCTCATCTTGGAATGTCGTGTACGAGCACATCCGACACCTTCGATTTCTTGGTTGAAAGACGGGCAAATTCTTGAGGGCGAGCGTTACGAGCAGATCTATCTCGGCGATGATGTGTATCGATTAGAGATAGCGAATCCTAGTGCCTCAGATAATGGACGATACACGTGTCGTGCGGTAAACGAGCTGCACAGCGAGGAAATATCTCATATGATTCACGTCGAAGGTGATTGAGAAATCATATGCCATGAATAAAAGAAAGAAGTATTCAAATATAATACAAGGGATTAAAATATGATTTTAGATTGGCGATCCACGAGCCGATACGATCTAAAATCGAACGATGAAACTGGATCAGAATTAACGCGACTACCACGATTCTCTAATCTATTAAAGGATTACAACGTGCCCGCTGGGGGCACCATCGCTCTTCAAGTAGAAGTTAAAGGTAATAAGCCGTTTGATTTATTTATTAATTTTTGAATCTTCCATTGATTTATTGTACAGGTACACCAGCTCCGGAAGTAAGATGGTTACGCGGTGATCGGAAGGAGCCGATAGCCTTATCGAAGGCGAGAACCTTCGCCGAGCGTGGACTTCATACATTAATTGTACCCGAGGTAACAGAATCGGAAAGAGGCACATACGTGTGTAGAGCGATCAATGCTTACGGACAAGTGGACACGTCGGCGACAGTAGACGTAATATCATCGAGCACTATCGATGGCGGAAAACCGGCGGTGTTCGTCTCGAGACCGTCCAAAAAATCGATTGATGTGACAGTCGGTGAAGACGTCAGTATATCCTTCCGAGTCAGCGGTACTCCTAAGCCACGAGGTAAAATTTAATAATATGACTCTATTGTATTTTAATTTATTGTATTCTTTGACAGGATATCAATTCGCATTTTTTTTTCTTTCTGTCTCTTTTTCATTCTCCATCTATTTTATTTTTTATTATTCTAGTAAACTGGATGAAAGGATTAACGGACATCACGGACGGACCGAGATCGTACAAGGAGAGTATTGATGATTATGTCAGATTAACGTTAAAAAGAGCCATACCTTCTGATGAAGGTACCTATTGCATTCTCGTTAAGAATAGATACGGCTGCGACAGAAGCTTCTTCTCGATCAAGGTAAGAATATTCGATAAATCTGGAACAGGAAAAATATAATCAGTAATATATTCGAGAACAGGTGAAGCAACGCGCTAGGTCATTGACCCCATCGCCAGATTGGAATTCCGTTACCGAGCGTGACGCAGGCGAAGAGCACGATGATGACATGTCATATGTGAGAAGTAAGTGATCCTCTTGCGATTATTTATTAACTAAAAAGAGGAATAAAATAAATAATGAGATTTTGCAATATTATTTCCTAAATTTGCTAAAATTTAAATTTAAAACAAACTCATTTAATGTCACAACAATAGATACTAAAACTGTTACAAATATTATATATTGTATAACCAATCAAAATTAGAATGGCAAAAGTATGCACCAACTGCAAGGTATAGTTAGCTTTTAATGGCCGGACGCCAGTTCTGACGCCTGGACTAACATAAGCGGTCGCACGAATTGACGTCAATATTTAGTTTGATTATTCATCGAGCTGATATGCTGGCTTGAAGATCTCCTTAAACGAACATAAATTGATCTTTGAAGCGAGTGAGAAGCGGTATTCTAAAATATAAGATCTCAATTGAATTTATAATTGATATATTCTCAAAATGTAAGCATAGCACTCGCTTAACGTGTAAAATAAATGCAATAGGAAAACATCCAAGTTTCTTTCGAGGAGCATCTTTCGAAAGCCAGGTTATTTTAGTTTGTCTTCCTTTTTCATCTCCCACCAATACCTCGCGAATTTCATAAATTGAAAATTCAGTCGTCGTCGGAACGTGAATCATTTCGTATATCCTACTATTCAAAACTTTCAGTTTTCTCACGATATTTTGTGCTAAAAGAAAATATCTCGCGGGATGTGAAAAATTATTTTTTTATTTTGTCAATATTTTTCTTCATAAATGCTATCATAAATTTATCAAAATTTTTATAATATTTTTTATATAATAAAATAAAATCTATCATGAAGCCACACGATCATGGGATCGTTGTCAGCGATGGAAACGATAGCACTATCACTATCTCACGTTTGAGAAGTTCATGGACCAATAAGAACTGTTTAATCATTGATTTTTTAGAATATCTGTATGGACATCGAGGTCAGCTTAAACAACATTGATAACAAATTATCTATATTTTAAAAATACATTTTATATTTGAAAAAGATGCTTAATTAATTATTTAAATAATATTTTACATTATACATGATCTTATTATGATTTTTATCAGACGTACCTGGTCCGATTAGTAGTGAGCCCGTCGCCGTTGATGGTGGAAAGAATTGGTTGTCGCTGACTTGGGGTAAAGCAGAGAAAAGAGGACCAGCTCCGGTAATCGCTTATAAAGTCGACGCTTGGCTTCTTGGAAGTGACGGAGGTGCACGATGGGTAGAGGTGAGACAAATAATACTTCGATAGTACACATCATATTATTGTAATTTATTATTTTATTATTTAAATCTTTGATATAATGCAGCTGGGAATCACACCGATCAATGCGTTCGACGCGTTCAATTTGCGACCTGGTGGAGAATACAAATTCCGCGTAACCCCGCGAAATCGTTACGGATGGGGCGAACCTGTTACCATGACGAATTCAGTTTTAGTGAGCGAAAGTACAGATCTTCCGGAATTCACGAAAATCTTACCGGGTCAATTGAAGGCTCTCGAGGGAACGTCGATAAAATTGGAATGTGAGGTAAGATCGTAACGACAATATTTAACTTGTTTTACACATACCCGTTTGAATAACGTCAATTTCAGATTCGCGGTGATTCCAAGATAGATGTACGATGGTACCGTGAAACGACGGAAATAGATCCGTACAGTGACCCAAGATTCGCGATACATCGCAATGGTTCCAAATGTTTCTTAACAATTGCGAATATCAGAGAGGATGATTCCGGAAGATATGTTTGCGAGGCGAACAACAAGATCGGTAAAGTATCGTCGTTCGCTAGGGTTCTCGTCGTTAACGATCCAAGAATTATCGAGGCTGATATAAAACTCAGAACAAAGTAAGTAGATATATTATCGCGAGAACGACAAGGCTAGTGATAACATTATATAATTTAATTTCGTTAAAAGTTTGAGCATCGAACCGGAAGATAAACCGCCGCAATTCACCATGAGAATACGGGACAGGCGAGTGCAGACAACTTATCCGGTAAGGCTTACTTGTCAAGTTATCGGGCATCCCGTTCCAGAGATTACATGGTACAAGAATGAAGCAAAGATCTTCCAAGACGGTGATTATCTCGATACAAAGAATATTTAAAATATTCAAAATATTAAAATATTTTCTAAAAATCCGAATGTCTTCTTTCAGATCGTCACATCTTCTGGGACGACGACTCGAACTTTCACACTCTGGAAATAATTCATTCTACTCTCGACGATTCCGGATGTTACATGGTGACAGCAAGGAATGTAAACGGCTCGGTATCTTGTCGATGTAATCTTGTGGTGGATAAGGGAATTCGAGCTTACGTTGCCCCAGAGTTTTTTCGCGGTCTCGACGCAGCTTACACGATTCAATCTGGCGGGGAGCTGCGAATGTCCGCGCAACTCGAGGCTTATCCGAGTGTTGGTGTAGTCTGGTAAGCAATTATGATTAAAAGCCAAGATACACGTAACATATCGTAAATCACGTTAGCACGAGCGTGTTAAAATCTACATAAAAATTTAATATCGAAAATAAATTTGCGTGGGACTATTAAATCGCATAAATCAGCGCAACTTGGGCACTGAGAGACGCAACTAAATCGGATGATTCGGACGTATTAATTTAACTAAACTTTGATTCATTTTATCAATACGATTATAATCAATGATACAAATAATTATTATAATACAAAAAATACTATCTTAATTCCTTTATTTTGCATTTCGCGTAGGCATCGCGATGGTATTCGACTACGACCTAATAGAAGAGCCGTAATGACATTGAGCCACGACGGTACTGTCCAATTCTCTCTGCCTAACATCACTGCGCGAGATGCCGGAGTTTACAGCTGCACCGCGACGAATGCAGTCGGTCGTGCGGAGACATCGACCAGGGTGGCTGTCATCGCGGATGCAATTCCGGATCAATCGTCCATTGATGGATCATTCAACGTTATGAGTGCATCTCCGGATATACCGTGAGTCTCGAAGACAGAGCGCAAAGTTATAAAATATATAATCGCCCCTCTTTTCCTTAGATATTCCAAGGAGCCACTTTTTGTCACGAAACCGTTATCAACCGAAGCAGTTGAGGGAGATACGGTCGTCATATTCTGTGAAGTCGTCGGAGATCCTAAGCCCGAAGTAATATGGCTGCGCGATTTTCTAAAGGTAAACAAAATTTTTTGAATGCATTTATGACATTCTGCGTCTTTCTAAATACAAGATCGATAATAATTGGAGATAAAAGCAGACTATAAAGAGAATTTTAATATATCTCTTAATTATTCATGATTAAATTATAAGCAAGTGTAATTAAAATTAATATTATGTAAATGATGAAGCAACGTGTATCTAATACTGTTATATGGATCAAAGTATTTAAAAAAAATGATCACATAAGAAAACGTATTATACCCATAGAAGCGGACAATGTATCGTATGCACCGAGAAAATAGCATTGACATTGAATGGTTCCATAAATGGTAACAACGTGCGTTGCACGTTATATTATTTTTTTTTTAATACGAACGAATGAATAAGACGCTCGGGAAAAGAATCTGTACAATGAATCGTACACGAATGCAAGATAGGAAGTGATACATTTTTTTTTATTAAAGAAATATGCATTTATTCGCACATTATTCCGCAATATCTGCATAATTGTAAAATGTATATAGTATTCCCCCACTTTCGTCGTCGGCTTCCTTCGTCGGTGGATCAGCACTGTAACGTACGAGCGGCAAAACAGTCGTGTCGTGCAATTTTAACGAACAGCCGCTGTAACTTTTAATCAGCTGTATACGATACGATGTCGCGCAATATATATTATGTGACACGTGACTTCATATGACACGTAAATTATTATTTCTATTATATATTTGATTATTCCATAAGATTCTATAAGATTTCAAAATTTCTGGCAAGCAACGAAGAAGTAACCATTTAATTAATCTAAACAATATTCACTCCGACGAATTAAATTCAACTCCATGTGAAATATGACAGTGTAAATGAAACGTTTAAATAATTGTTTATTTAGCCGAGAGAAGTGAAATCAAATAATTTCATAAGACCCAGGTCAAATTTGCGAGGTGTAGACTAAAAATAAATTATTAAATAAATTAAATTAAAATAAATTATTAAATGTGTACAAAAATTTGCTTATACTGGAAACTTGCATATGCAAATAAATATGTATATTATTGCAAATATAGTTCGCATTTGACTAAATAATATAGATCAAACATGTGGGCAAAGTAATCATAAAATTTTGTAAGGATTATCAAAAAATTGATTCTTCCTATAAACAAGTAAAGTAAATTTACAAATATAAATAATTGTTTTTTTATATATTCAATTATATACATATTTATTATACATATTTCATATACATATTTATAATGGCATTGCCGAAAGACCTTGCAACTGTCTACAATTGACAATTTATGGCGCCTGTCTTTCGCAATCGGAAGTATATCCTCCGCATAAATTGAAACGTAGGCGAGCCATAATACGACGGGTGCAAGATAGATGTGTCTCGGAGGGTTCATTATGTCACGATTTCCAATCCAAGAGTGAAAAATTGTGTGGCTTTCCGTTTGTCTAGACGCTATTAATGGCAATCGAGATCTTTAAATTCATGAGAGGAACGGGAGTGTATTATGAGAAACGGTAATACGGTAATAAACTCATGGTACTCGCGTAATACGCACAACCAGGAGATCGGACTGCAACGATCTGTTCGACTTTCGCTCCCTATATGGGCTAGAACCATGACGAAGACATCTCTCACCTCTCTTTTCTTTCGCTCTTGTCCGCATCCAGCATCGTACCGCACGCTGAGTTTTAACCCCGTCTCGTAATCTTGCGTAAGAACTAACATCCAAAGTCTGTCAATACGACGAATTGAGAGAACCATGGGGACATCCAATTACACGCATTACACGCAATGCGTCACGCACGAGGAAACCGTAAACGTCATCCCGCGAGTCAATGCATCTTCGTTGTTTATTATGATTTTCGTTTAATGCTGCCGGTGACATCAATGACGTCGCAAAAAAACGTCAATTTGACGTCAATATTAAAATCGTTGCCTAAAGCTGTTTTAAATCATTCCTTTATATTTATTCTCGACGATATAATGTCGCCCTAGCAGTTGACTTATGTATGTTTTTGTCGTCAGCGATAAAACTTACGCGTGAGGTAACCGAGCGGTGAGCGCATCGATAAGAAGTAGTATAAACATTCACGATTCACGGCACTCCAGTCCGGTTAAATCTACAAGTATTTGCTCTAGCAATCTTAGATCCTTGAATATTCATATTACCTTATACACGTTCTGTTTGCAGCCCGATTATTACAAGGACGCGCCTCATTTCCGGCTGGTGGGCGCAGGACCACAATATCGGTTGGAAATACCTTACGCCAAACTCGACTTCACTGGAACGTATTCCGTGATCGCTCGCAACTGTCATGGGGAAGCTAAAGCTGTAATTTCCCTGCAAATTTATGCCAAAGGTGAGACCCGAACATAAAATATTATTTTATGTAGATTCAATTAACAACGATTTTTTCAGGTCAAGGCAAAGAGGAACAAACACAAAAATCTCACGGGTAAGATACTTACGTATATATATATATATATATATATATATATATATATATATATATATAATTATACGTAGATGTATTATCTATCTTTTAATAAAACATTAAATTTTGTAGAAAAGTGATGACCCTTCCGATTATAAAAAGAGAACTGCGAGATCTCAGGTGCTGCGACGGTGACGCTGTCTCTCTGGAGTGTAAAGTTTACGCCACGCCGGAACCGCCGTTTATTCGTTGGGAACGAGGAGGCAAAGTAATAAGAAAATGCCTTATTAATGTCACTGGCGGTTGATAAACTGTAATGTAAAAAAAATATCTCTTGTTAGATTATAACTATGACGGGCGATTTCGCCACCGAGTTCGATGGCGAAACGGCGCGATTAAGTATTCAGCACGTCTATCCAGAGGATGAAGGAGAGTACACGTGTGTGGCTTACAACGACCTTGGGAAAGCGTATACATCGGCGTGCCTAGTTGTGGATGGTAATAATCCTCGAGACTGCTTTACAAAAGTGTTTCCAAATAAAGACGCAATCGTGACCATCTTTCTCTGAATTGACTTTGTTATGTTAATATGCGGTCACATTCAAAGATTACGTAACATAAGCATGACTAAGAAACGCAAGTTAATCATAATTTTTTATCTCCCTGCAACGTATACGTGTTATCCTTATGTGTCACACAGTAGATACACATACAAGTCAGAATTTATAATCTCAAATATTCGTAAACATCCGATATATCTGTGTCGCAGTACCCGAGGGAAAGGAAAATATACTGAGTCAAAGATTGACGAGGCCAGTAGGTCTACTATCGGCAGGATCGACGCCGAGATCAACACCGCGATCGACGCCAATCAGGAGTTTATCACCGGCGGTTTCACGTAAGATGAAAATTTAAAAGAAAAAAAAAACTAAAAAACTTAAGCGAGATGATATAACGTGGAAGAGATAATCAAACGAGAGAATTGCTTTCAGACGGACGCGAATTCAGATCACCGCAAGTTTTGCCGAGAGGCGGCACGTCGTCGAAACGACCGAAGGTTTGCCCACCGAAATTTTACGCGGTGCCGCACAATCGTCTAGTGCAGGAAGGCGAGACTGTACGTTTCCAATGCGCGGTGATCGGTCATCCCACGCCTTGGGTAAGATGGGACAAGAACGGTAGCATCGTGACACCGAGCGCGAGGATCTCCATCAAGGAACGAGACGATGTTAAGATACTTGAGATTGTTGATGTAATGCGGGAGGATGCCGCTCTCTATAGAGTAACGGCGGAGAACGATTTTGGCCGGATCGAGGCCAGCGCTCGTCTGGAAGTAATAAGTATGTAAAAATATCTTACAACAGAGAAAAAGTACATCTCTTTCCATATATCTTATACAAATTTTTTTCTTTTTAATAAATTTTATATTAAATTTGCGAATCGGCAAAAGGTCGATATGAATCGACAAGTCGGACTATCAGAACTAGAAGCGCTTCACCTAGGACTTATCCTTCCTTCGATCGGAGCCTCCTGTCAACTACTAGTAGAATAAGCGAACGTTTGCAGTTGGAATGCCGCATAAGAGGAACACCGAGTGTAACTCCGACGTGGTACAGGTAAAAACGCGGAGATTTCATCAGGCGATACATAAATTTGCAACAAAATATTATCTTTAAATTTTTATCTAGAAACGGACGACCTTTGGAACGATCTGCTAGAATAAAGAGATATTTCGACAGCACGACGGCTAGAATCGAAATATCGAAAGTAAAGGCCAGTGACGCGGGTGAATATACCTGTGTAGCGACCAATATCCTTGGATCAACGAAGAGTACTTGTGAGGTGAATGAACGCTCGTTATGAGCTAATAATTTGTTAGAGTTTCCTCGAGATTCTCCGTTACATTATTTTATCAATTTATTCTCAGGTAACCATATTAGATCCGCGCGATTCGTCTATTGCGGACAAGGACGCACCGCGATTTCTCCGATTATTGCCGGAAGAGTCGATTGTCATGGAAAATCATTGTCACGAATTTCAGACAGGAATCACAGGTAGAATTTATTTTATTTTTTAAATTTTTATACTCAACTAAGCTTTCGAGAAAAATAATAAAATCTACAATATAAGATATGTTATTTATTTTTGTCTCACAGGCACACCTCCTTTCGCGATCACGTGGTCCAAGGACGGTCGCGAGTTACCTGACAACGATTATTATAAATACATTCTATATGGAGACGGCGGCGTTGCTCTTAGATTATCCGAGGTTCGCCCGCAAGACGCCGGTGAATACACCTGCGTTGTGCGAAATGATTTCGGTGTTGCGTCCTGCAGTAGTCTCTTTGCTGTTCAAGGTCTGATCTGTTTTCATCTCATAATATTATTATTAATTTTTTTACCTAAAACGCTTTATCTCTCAATGTTTTGAAACAGACTACAAAGACGTTCCCAAATTGGCATTACAATTTACAAAAACTCCACTATCAGTAATCGGCGTTAAGGGCGCTACCGCTTATTTCTGTGTTCGAACGCAGTGTGAAAAAACCGTGGAACTTACTTGGATGATTAACGGGAAAGACGCTAGAGAAAATACAAAGTGTAAGGTATGTAAAATAAAATATGTAGATATATTATTAAATTAGTGCTTGCTGTTAATTATCATTTATATGTTTAAAGATCGAAAGAGATGGCAATGTCAGCATTTTGAGAATACGCGACATATCATCGCGCGATACAGGAGAGATTAGATGCACAGCTTCCGTAAACGGAAAGGGTCCATCCATCAGTTGCATTGCCAATCTGCGATTACAACGTTCGCTGGACGACAGAAGCTCCCCGCCGGTTGTTGCAATGACAAAGCCCGAAGATATTCAATCTCATGCACAGGCTAAGCTATCGTTAACGAACATTAATAATACAGGCATGCCAGAAAAAATCACGGAGCTATCGTCATTAAAACATGGACGACGACGTGAGGAATCACCGACGCGAATCAGATCGTCTTCGTTTCCACGGCGGATCGTATCGTACGCTAAGAATGTTTCTCCTTTGCCAGCGAGAAAATGCGTTCTTAACAATGCGTCAGCTGATATTGGGAAATCACGATTTGGAAGCGATCTATCGCGGCAAAGAATTACAAAAAAGTATTTAGATAATAACGTAGAATTTTCGAACGATCAAAAATTGTCATCGTCATTAAACGAGACAAATGAGACGGATATCTCGATGAATTTATTATCACCAAAGAAAACGGAATTTAATTTAGATACTAATATCTTATCGAATGAAGAGCGTGTGGAAACACTCCTAGAAGAATTGATGAAAGCTACGATAGTAAAAGATCCAGCTGACGTTACAGTGTTTAAAGGAAACAGCGCAGTAGTCAGAATAACTTATCAAGGACGTCCCGAACCGACAATTAAATGGCTTCGAGTGGTAAGTTTGCTTTCCTCATCTATAATTTATCGATTTTATCGATTAGTATCGAGTTAGAAATATTCTAATAATATAACGACACATAATTCTCTGATTCTCATGCGAGCAAATTTTGTATATGAAAGAGTCGACTATTCCTCATAATAAGCGCTCTGTTTCGCGATTATAATATAAACTATATCAATATAAATCAGCACGATCGTACTAAATTAATCTAAGCGAGATTCTATCGATCTCCACGAGATTCTATCGATCTCTCCAAATCTCTCCACGATGCGAATAAACACGCGAGCATAACTTTCCTATACACATATTAATATACTGTCAGTTATTTAAGATGAGCATTTGCTTATCTTTAGCCCCGAGAAATATTGCTGAGACAATTTCTTACTATAATATGTATAAAATCCCCACCAAAATGTGGGACACATGTGCAAACTTCTGGAAAAGCAATCCAGATACATATATATATATATATATATACATTTCGGGCGTATCATTGCACGCTTCAATACAGCCACGTACGCAGCTGCCGTCAATCAACTTTATCTGTGTTACATTAATTCCTAGGTATTTCTTTTTGATGCCTTTGATATATTTCATATATGATAAAATATTTTTATTTTAATTTAAGAATCGCGAACTGCAGCCAAATGAGAAGATTAAAATAATCAGCAGGAACGGTACGTCTTGCCTGACAATAGACAATGTGACATATGACCACGCTGGAAAATACGAAGTCTCAGTGGAAAATTTATTGGGCAAGGAACGAAGATTTTTCAGTTTAGCTGTGGAAGGTATGTGTCATTTGTGTATATATATATATATATATATATATATATATATATATATATACATATTC
>JBCEZY010000122.1:2711795-2733491 GCA_039654445.1 Cataglyphis savignyi | reverse complement strand
AAGAAAAGAGAAAAACAAGTATATATATATATATATATATATATATATATATATATATATATAAGATCCTTTTTTGCAAACAAAAAATTATTGGTTCATCAAGGAAACTTTTTTGCACTATACTTACGTCATAACGTGCGAGGCCTCTTCGCATGATACGTGTCACATTCAAAGAATAACTCGCAGGATTAGCATAATAACGACGATACACTTCTTTTTCGCGCTTCTGTCACGTGAAATAAAAAGCGGTAAAAATATATATCATACAAATAGATGCTGTGACGTTTAAAACCAACGGGACATTTGTAAAAATGCGCGTGTCCAAAAAAGCCTTAGATACGTAACAACCGACAGATGAGCGCGATTGACAAGAGAACGTTTTGCTTCGTTTTCAAAATTATTAAAAATTTACACTTTGAATGCAATGTTTGTATGTAATAAAAATTTTGTTTAGTTATAAAAATTTTGTTTAGTTATAACACCTCTAAATATTTCTTATATCAAAAAATATATATACTTCTTTCTTATATATAAACACGCGACATGAAAGCTTTAGCTTAAAATTTCAAATATGAATTAAAATATTTAAAGAAATTGAAAAAGTAGTTTTACAAATATAAAAAAGTATCAAGCTTTGAAAAGAAAAAAAAAAACATCATAGAAAGAAATCAAATATCTTTTAACATTTAAAGTATATAACTCCAAGGATGATAATTTTTTTATTTTTGTCATACGCGAAGAGATGCGGAGATACCGAGATCTCGTAGAACAATGAAAAACTAAAGAACTGCAATTCAAAGAACAAAGCAGTTCAAAGAACATAATATTTCTGTTTGATCTAATAACTGCAGCTATAAGCGAGCAATTAAAATAATTTCATAATGGTGCCGATGTATCTAAGCAGAATTATTAAAAGCAATTATCTTATGATGTACGTAAGAGCGAGATAATGGCAGTTCCTTCTGAAGTTCTTTCTGAATATATTGTTCCACTACGTTCAGTTCTTCTATTTTGATACGCGCAAAATGCAATTCTTTGATGGACGCAACTACAGAATCAATAAAATTCTCCTATCGTGCATAGGCCAATGGCCATATCAAACGAAAAGGAGTAGCAGTGCTATTATTATTATTATAGTGTCTTTAGCTGGTACGCAATTTATCGCCAAGGTATAACGACATATACACATTTAAATGTCTCAAACGTGGAATTACTCATTAATTAAAAAGTTTATCAATGTTTTTACCACCATTTTTTACCAAGAAATGACTTGTGTAATATATATGGCAGCCAGTTGTTACAAAAAACAGTTTAAATATTAAATATTTTAAATGGTATTAGGTATGTGGTTTACTCTCAATTGAAAATATCGATATATTTATCGATTCTCTTTCACCATTAGTAGTCGATATAGGATGTGGAGTAAAATTAATTACTTGTATATTAAAGGCAAAGGAGGTATGTGATATCACGATGTTTTGAATTCTAAAATATTTTCTAAAATTAATTAAAATATATTAATAAATTAAATATATTATTATCTCGTAAAGATTTAATAAAATTTAAAAAAATTATATATATATATAATTTATTAAAAAATTGTATATATATATAATTGTGTGTCATTTATTTAAACAATTAAATCGCAAAAATATTTATAAAATTTCAATCATAAAATATTTTGCAACTTAGAATAGCTTTTCCTCTTTCTCTAAAAATAAAATTAAATTGTAGATCAGAGCAATTTTTGATCAAATACAAAGCGATTGGCAATGGCTAAAGAAATCGACTTACATTAAAGTTCTTAATAATTATGCGCAAAATGGACGAACATTTACAATTATATACGCAAGTAAGTAAAATAAATGTATTGGAAGAAAAAAGAAAATCATCAGTGAGAATTATAATCAAAATATTTGTCTCAATAAATAACCGTCAACTTTGATCGTACCCGACGAACCAATTTTTATAATAAAAAAAATCTTCTTTGTCGTTCTTTTAAAATATAAACCAGCGATTTTATTTTAATATCACAATATAAATTTTAAAAAAAATGAATAAAAATATTTGATCTATTTAGGTGCTTTTTATTCTGCATTGACGTTATTTATGCTAGTACCATTGTTACAACCACTGTTGCTGCATTCTTCTTCAAATAATACAGCTCGGCCATTACTACACCGAGTCGAATACTACATTGATATGAACAAATATTATTTTCCCATCTTAGTCCATGGATATGCCACAGCTATTATTTGTGTAAGCATAGCCATTGCAGCGGATACTATGTATGTAATCATGATACAGCATGTTTGCGGATTATTTAAGATCATCGGGTAAGAATGTCACAAAATTTATTTGTATTAAAACATATTGAATTGATGCAGAATATTTATGATGTACATATAAATAAATATAAATAGAATCATAATTTTAAAACCATAATATCAATTGCTTTAGGCAACAATTAGAAAATATAATAAAAAAAGATAATTTAGAAATAAATTTCAAACCATCTGTAAAAGACGATGAACCATATAAAAATATTGTAAAAAGTATTCATGCGCATAAAAATGCTTTAAGGTTTGTGCTATATGTCACTAAGTTTATTATTTTATATTTTTTCATATATATCTTTTACTAAAATTAACTCTAAATATTACATGTACTTAAACGATATAGTATAATTATTAGATATAAATAAATTAAAGATATAAATAATATATATATGCTCTTTTAAAACATTTTAATTTAAATATTTTTACCTAAAATTTGCGTATATATTTGTGTACGAAGGTTTGCCAATCTCGTCGAAGCTACATTCAGTCAGATGTTTCTTATACTAGCAGGTTTTAATATGCTTATCATGAGTATGACCGGAGTTACGGTATGTCAATTTTATTCATATTTGTAATAATGATGCTATTAATCATATTGTGCTGGTAAATAATAAATTACCAATTTGTGAATATTTATTGCAAAAATAAAAATATATTACAATATTTCAATATAAAATTTAATAAAATTAGTTAGAAAAAATATATAAATGTAAATATTATTTATTATAACATCATAATTATTCTACATTTAATCTTATCTAGGCTGTAACAAATATGGACAAGCCGGAAGAATTTTTAAGGCAGATAACATTTGCGTGCGCATTATTAGTGCATCTATTTTTTGAGAGTTTTCAAGCACAGAGTCTAATCGATCACAGCGCATATATTAAAATTAGTTTGTACGTATAAATTTTTTTGTTATTAAGAAATTTTTAAATATAATAACATGACGCATGTACCTGTAAAATATCCAAAAAAGAATAATTTTTTTTTAGAACATATGTGCGTAAATTTTATAATAATATTATATTTAATAAAATAAATTAAATTTCTCTATTAATTTAAAAACTAAATATAAAAAATATGAAATTTTAATTGTTTAAAATTAATTTTAACTTTGTGCATGTATGTGTATAAAAATATTCTCAGATATAAATAACATCTTTTCTTTTGCAGAATGAATATAGCATGGTATCAAACCTCATTTCGAACAAGAAAAATCTTAATCTTTATGATAATGAAAACGCAAGAACCTTGTGTACTAACAGCAGGAAAAATGTTCGTGATATCCATGGATACTTTTTCTACAGTAAGATTTGCATATTTAATACTAATAAAATAACTAATAAAATAATGAGTGTTTAATAAAAATTATTTATTATAGACAATGGCATTCATTATCAGTTGATACTTAATTTATAAAAAAATAGAAAAATCAAATTATATAATTAGAATCTAATATCTTATCAAAATTGAAAATAATTAAGATATGCCAATATTTGCATATCATAATTTTAATATTTATTTTTTTTTAAGATCGTGCGTACATCGGTATCGTATTTTACGATGTTGCGATCGTTCCAATAATTTACTTCGCTAAGTCTAACTCTTTGATGCCGCCGTACTAAATATTTTTGATTATAAATGTGCAGTATTGTTTATTTGTTAATAGATTTGTAGAAAATAAAAAATCTAAAAATAAATTAAAATGTTAGTTAAGAAATATGTGACTGTTTTTTTAAATGCTACAATCGACATGCACACACATGTGCAAATATCAAACAAATATAATTTTAGTTATAAAAAAAATTATTGGCTATCATACATATAAAAAAACAAGATATCTACAGTAAATTAAAAATATTTCACATATACTTATATATATATAATTCATTTTGCAATTTTTTACCTGAGGAAAAGTTGCAAAATAAATAATAATCATGATTTTAACATCCTTATTGTTAGTAAAATTTATAATTTTTAATTAATGAATTAAAAAAATATTTGTAATAATTAAAGATATAAATTAATTATGATATAATTAGTATAAAAATTTTATAGATAAAAGAAATGGGAAAGGAAAAGAAACTTGTTTTACAATATTATTATATTGTACATATATTATATTACAAACATACAATATATTATCTCATTATATTATTATATTCCATCCTAAAAAATTAATTTTTGTTTTATATTGCAATCCTAGATTCGACTGAATTTTTAAAAGATTAAATTTCACATTATATTCAGGTATGCCATTTTTGATAGTTTTTAGAAACCTATAAAAATAGTTTATATTTATATGTACAATATATAATTATTCCATAAAATTATATTGAACTTACTCTGATGCATAATGTTCATTCTCAGTGATATATAAAATATCATCAACATATCTGCACAAAAGTCCATTATTTTTATATACAAAGAATATTTCTTTCAACATATTTTCATAATATATATCAGATAAAATTGGTGATATCCGCATACCTTGTGGCACACCATGCTTTATTGAATATACTTGACAATCTATTTTAACCTATAATATAAAGGTATTAGTTAATATTAATCACAACTTTAATTTAAAATCTTTGCTCTACCTTCTGCTCAAATATTAATTTGTTTATCTTAGCCAGCAGTTTTCCTACTTCAACTAACTTGGGTTTTTTTTTGTTCATAATTGCTTTTTTATTTATTGCTTTCTTCAAATAATGAGATAAAAATTGCACTGTTTCTATCCTTTTTCTATTTTTTGATGTAGTATATCTCCTTAACACAATATAATTTCCATAATTTAATTTTAAATCCTTACAGCATGTAGTAATAATATCATATAATTTTTCTGCAAGATAGGAAATAAACTATGCTTATTGATAAATACCTTCTATTTTAAATGTGATAAATAATAAATTATACCTTGTATGATTGAGCCAAATGCATCTTGTATATCACAACGCACACAATATAATGGATTTTTGGTTGAAGCTTGAAATTTAAAAATTGTCTGTTTGCAACTTGCTGTAGTTGGAGTTCCATTTTCATTAAAGTATGTGACATATAATTGCTGCAAAAATCTCAAAACAACATCAACATCATCAAATTCTTTTTTAATATTATATCTGAAATAAGTAAGATACATAATATATAAAATTTTGTTAACGATATTTATATTTACTTGTAGCATAAATAAAAGAATTGTATACTTTGTTAATAATAAAGCTCTCAAGCCAGAGGAAGTTGGGATATATCTATATGTCCCAACAGGTATATTAAATTTCAACTCATCTATTTTCCCAGATGTCCATGGTATAAGACCACATGTACTTATTTTTTTCTTTATAAATTCTTCTTGCATATTGCACCAATCATCTTTTGCAATGTAAACCCATTGACTTCTAAGTGATAGCAATACCACATATTGATGTAAAATTTTTATTATATATCTTGCAAAGAACCAATGTAATAGTTTTAAAACAATTATCCATCGTATTGTATCATTGTTAATTAAATGCAACCACTCAATATTAGAAATCTGTAAAAATTAAATGTTTCAGAAAACTTAAATATTTTAAATTGTTAGAAAGAAGAAATGGTACAAATTTTTGGTAAAAATGAAAATTATTGTTTTAATCAAAATAAACATACATCAAACTTATTGAATAATGGTTGCATGTTTAATGATGCCCCAGTAGCTTTTTTTCTTTTCACAGTTCTTTTAAAAGCTTTTGTTATAATGATATTATTTTTTGGGACAGTTCTTAAAAGGCAACCTATTCTTCTTTTTATAACTTTAAAATTTTTTCTTGTTCCAAATAATTGCGAAGGAATATTTTTATCTAGTAGCAAATTAAAGAAAGATTTCAGTGAACGTCGATCAATTTGATTCTTATATTTTTTTTGCTTCTCATACTTATTGCTATCTCTTGCTATTATACATTTTAGTTTCTCCAAATAATTAAATCTATTATGCCGATTTCTGAATGATTCTAAAATCGGTGACAAGATAGGCGTAACAACATTGAAATTAATGTTTCTATAACATTTATTAAGTCCAATATCCGTATTCAGTATATCATGACATATTGTTTGTCCCGTATTTCCACTCTCTAATATATGATATTTTGAGATTTTTGCCGTAGTACGGCCTGTTTTCCTTATTCGACATCTAGATGCAAACAAATTCACTGTAGATTTATATGTTTCAATTGGAATCGGATTTGTAATTTTTGTTCTTGATTTCGACTTTGAATATTGTCTGTTTATAAATGATGTTCTTCTAACATAATGTGAATAATATCGTTTTCTACAAAAAACAATTAATTAAAAAAAAAATAATCAAAATAATAATAAATAACATTCATATCCTAATTAATAGATTTATATTTCTTCCAAATAAAACGAGATTTATTTATATAATAAATATATTTCATATAAATATAATAAAAACCTTTGAAAACTCATTTTTATTCTTATAATCTTCATTTATTAACTATTAACGTTATATACTATACACTTCACATTGTAAAATTAGTTCAAAATAATATGCAGAATAAATTGAAGGATAGAAATAAAGGAGGGAAAAATACGACATAAAAAAACGAATATTGAGCTGATTGAGCGGCATCTTGATTTTGAAGAGTAGAAAGAAGCATTAGCTATATAATATGATGAATGATGCTACAAATGACGCTACAAATGAATTCGTCTCATTTAAAAATTTTCTAGGATTTCTCTAGATTGATACACCTATTTCTATTCCACTTGACGTTCACAATGCTTCGGATCATCTGATTGATCAGGATCAGAGCAATCTCTGCTCCTGATTGGATGGACTTAGTACAATTGCTCATTGAACAGCTGTTCCTGATTAGTGTATACTTTTATACTTATCAAAAATCTAAAAGCTACGCCAATCATTAATCAAATGCTACGAATCATTTGTGATGGTATGTGGAGGGTAAAAAGAGCGCAGCTGTAAAGACCTCATAACTTTTTTCATCTGATCACAAATGCAAAAAAACCGCGAAATTTAACGCGCTGTTCCCTGGAAAATTGCTGAAATTAGAAAATTATTGAAAAAAATCTGCGTTGAAAAATGTACTACTTTCAAAGTGTAAAATATAACCTATACGGAATAAATAATAACAATAACTAAGACTGACGCTAAGAAGCAAATTAGTGTAGATAAGGGAGAATATTTTTTTTTCTTTTTTTTTAACACTTGTGTACTATCTTCCCGTGAATCTACGGACAAAAAGTTCATCACTTTGATGATTATTGTGGAATATAGGTTATATTTGACACCGCGCTCTTTTTATATTTTTCTACAGCGTTATAAGAGAAAAAGTGCTTGGCTTTAAAGATACTGTAATTACCATCTTATTCTATGAAATTGTTTTCTTCTTAAAAATATTTTTTTTGTGAAAAGTTATTACATCTACGAAAATGTTGCGAAGAGTGAACAGCTTATTACAAATTACCGTGAGTATATCTTGTTCACATAAAGAAATTTTCGATAAAAATTGGTAATAATTTTATGGAGAATCCAGCACAATATAATCTTTTCTTAATAGACTTATGGACAGAAAATGAGCAGCAGGAATTTAAACTTTGTACCAATCGTAGTGGAACAAAGTGGACGTGGTGAACGCGCGTATGACATTTACTCGCGTCTTTTAAAGGAGAGAATTATTTGTCTCATGGGTCCGGTATGATATATAATTTTTTGTATATCAGACATTAATTTATGATTTTGAAACAATGTATTCAATGTCTTTTTATAGATTACAGATGACGTATCTTCCGCGGTAGTTGCTCAACTTCTTTTCTTGCAATCGGAAAGCAGTAAAAATCCGATTCATTTGTATATTAACTCACCTGGTGGGAGCGTAACAGCAGGACTTGGAATATATGATACTATGCAATATGTCCTTCCACCTGTCTCTACATGGTGTGTAGGTCAAGCATGTTCTATGGCTAGTTTACTTTTGGCCGCTGGAACTAAAGGCATGCGTCACTCTTTACCAAATGCTAGAATCATGACACATCAACCATCGGGAGGAGTACAAGGACAAGCTACAGATATTCAGATTCAAGCTTTAGAAATTCTTAAGTTGAAGAAACAAATCAATGAATTATATGTAAAACATACCGGCCAGGATTTAGAAAAAATAGGTATATATATTTCTTTCTAAATATTTTTTTATGGATTTATAAAAAATTGTTTTTAATAAAATTTTATATTCTTGCACAGAAAGCAGTATGGAGAGAGATAACTTTATGAATCCGACACAAGCTAAGGAATTTGGAATAATAGACAAAGTGTTAGCTCATCCCATGCAAGAAGAATCTACAAAAAAAGCGACACTAGAGAATACGGCAAGTGCAACGACAAAGCCTTAATATTGTTGGATAGGATACAGGTATAAAAGTTTGGTTTTATTGTTATTTAACAAAAGTGCATTAAAAAAAGTGTATTTATCAATATTTAATATAATATAAACTATTTATAAAACAATTATATAAACTATATTTTATTCAACTGTATTTGTGGAAGGAGTATATTTACCCTTTTTCAAATTTTGGTATATATATATAAAATATACTAATTTATAACAACAGGATATGAATATGGGGATAATATAACCACCTATATTCTTTCTTCGTGTTATATCTTCATAATTGGAGATAAGCATGGTACGTTGCTAAAAGCAAGTGTCTATAACTTATATATGAAAAACCTATTCACCTTAAAATATATGATATGTTAAAAATTTGCTTCTATAAAAGTTTTATAGTTCAATATATAATCATGCAAGTTGTTTAAAATTTACAAATTTATTTTAGTATTCTTATAAATCAGTAAATATATCGTTTTCATATATATACCCTGTGTTTGTGTAATTATTATCTTAAAATTTTGTTTGTAGTTTTGTTATTGTAAATATCACATGCGCAAGCGCACACATTTTTATATATTTATTAATATTTTAATTTATATATTTATTAATTTTTTTTAAATTCCGAATACATACATGATCTTACTTGACCATACTCTGACAACAATTAAAAAAACAAAACTCGTACAAAATAATGAACAGACAATGGAAGACAAAACCTTGCATCCCGAAATATATACATATAGATATTCGATATGTAAATGCGAGTGCTTTATTGCGCAGTATATCTTTATAACTTTTAATGATGTATGTAGTATTTGAATGTATACTCATTAATCCTATATATCAAAATATCCCATTTAAGATCTATTATCACCAGAAATGCTTTATATAAAAAAAAAAGCTCTACAAAGAAATATATTTCATAAAAAGGACGGAGTTTGAGTTGTATGAAGCTAGTATCTTAAAAAGAATTAAGTAAAATTGCCCATAAAAATCGATCATTGTAAAAAAAAAACCTCAAGAAACTATTTTTGTCAAAACTATTATCATCCCTCGCGAAAGACCAGTCTTGTGCATTATGTATTTTAATGACATCCGTTTTGGACAACCTATTGCGGACAAACTTGTGCATGTGCGAGCATTAGTATGTCTTTCTTTTCTTTCGGAAATCTAAGTTCGCGTCCGGCTAATCGCGCAGTTTCAAGTTCACGCTCGGCTAAAGCCAATTCCATTGCCACAACTCCGCCACCACTCTCATGTTCTCTAGCTACCCAATCTAATGCCATTTGGCTACGCATATCGTCGTCTAATGCCCGATGACTGTAATGCGCGACTACTTCTTGTCTACTGCATTGCCTCTCTCTCATAGCTTTTAAAGATCCATTCCAATGAAGCAATTGAAAGACTGTCATTAACTCTTGGAATTCCAACATTGTTCTTCCACGATTACATTCCAACATAAAGCGAAATGCACCTATACCTGTATTTGGATCTTCTTTCTCATCTCCATTTCCCTGAAAACATGTATGCATAAACAATCATTTTTATTATAATTTATTATAATAAATAATTTGGATATTTTATTTACTTGTGCTTGACTATTGATTCCGTTTGGTGTTGCTGAAGGTTTTGCAAAACTGGCCCTTGCTTCTGCAACAGCTTTCTCAATAAAATCATCGGTAATTTTTCTCGATGGATGTTCATTAAACACAGAGTTCATTAGTGCAATTTTTGCAGCCGATCTGCGCGCTTCCGCTTTTGTGGGACAATTTTGAAAACTTCCGAAACAAGATCCTCCAGGAAGTGTAACATAACAAATGTAAGGTGGATTAGCACCAGGGACAGATTCATAAATGACTAATGCGCCGTTTCTCAATTCTGCACCTCTGGCTTGTTTCATCTGCCAAAATTCTTGTAATGCTTCCACAACATTTACTATATAAAAAAAAAGTAATATAGAAAGCTGTATATAGATAGACAAATGTTCTCATATAATTATATTAAAATTAAAATAAGATATTTTATTATACCTCTTCCATAACCTTGACTGTGCTTTGCAAAGCTGTTAACAACTGTATCTACAGCTTCTCTTAAAACTTGCTTAGCACGGGCATCTACCAGTCCACCTGTGACCCCCATATTTTCAGGAACGCGAGATTTTGTCTTAACTGGCATCATGCCCTGCATCACTCAAAAACTTGCACTCATTTACTCTGAAAGCATAATGTTCCCCTTCGATATTATTTCAATAATTTCTAAATTATGTTTTCACATGCCATGTTTTTTTTCATACCAAAATAATTTTTTTTTTTAAACAAGATATCAAATGAAATGTATAAAATATATAAATATAAAATATATATTTGTAAAAAGTGTGGAAATTATTTTTCAGGAATTAAAATGTTAAAATGAGAAGATGGACATTGGAGAATTCATCTGGATTCGCAAAATTGCGATAAGATTCTAGAAACATCACGAGTCCTTTATGTGTGACAAGCACGAATCACATTGTCATTGTTGACACTTGAATCCGCAATCAGGATTAAATATCATGCCGTGTCAATCACGGCGCGATGCATCGCGAATACTCACCGAAGAATCGGCGAGACAATGCTGCGCACACCGTCTTCCTGATGATGATCGTCGACGTACGGCGCGACAAAAGGGTCGAATGATGCCGCGACAACGGTGGCGAAGGGACGGCGGTTGCATCGGGCGTTTGAAGGAACCCAGGTGGCCCGACCGCGCGCACGGACCCGGATGCCCAGGAATTCGCGTAAATTACTCTCCGATCGGGGCACCGCGCCGAGCGCCGCGGGATCAAATTGCAAGACACATATAACGCGTTTAATGGCCCCGGACCGCTGACGATTTCCAGAAAACCAGGGCCGGGCGGCATGTGCGGGCGCCCCGCGACCACCGCTCGCTCTTCGTCCACCTAAGAGTTTCGCCTTGTCCACCTGAATATCCATGTTTTTTTTTTTCTTTTTTGCTAACGGGGATCAGGGTCGCAACATTCGGGGCGACGCCCGCGACTCGTGTCAACGATTCCTTTATTAGAGAAAAGAGAAAAAAAAATGATATAAAATATCGACAATTAATATAATAAATAAGATAATTTAATAAAATGGATAAGATAATATATAACAAAATTGATAAAATTAATAAGATGAATGAAAATAATAATAGATCAATTGATAGCATAATGTGTACATGTGTGTGTGCGTAATTTGTAAAGAATATACTATTACTAGAGATAGATTCTAATTATTTTGTTTTTTTATAGATGCTTTTATTTTAACACATACATGTAATAGATATCGAATATTGTAATGCGAATTTAATTACAAATATTGCACTGAGAGACTTAATTTTTTTATGAATGCATTCCGTGTGAGATCTTTCTACTTAAATTAATACTTTATGAAGATCTTATATTGAAAATGTTTGCGAAAATTATTTCATTGTCGTATAAATAAAATATAAAAATATGTGACAGAGTATAATCAGAAAGATATAATATTATCATATCTTTGTACAAAATATGGTTTGAGAATTGTTTCTTTTTTTTTTTTTTTGCAATGTGTTAAGCGATGACAAAGTCTATATTACTCGCTAAAAAAAATTAGAGACCAGGAATTATAGGGAAAATGAAAATTGGAACAAAAAGTCATGTCAATTTTATCTTTCTCTGTGATCTTCACAAGTTTATTTCTCGTATGCGTGGATTGCACGCACACTAATGTAAAACTTTTGTATATACATATTATATATATGTCAGACATTATCGGAGCAACTTGAATAATTTGCGATCTAGATGATTGGTGATTTTTGGGAGACGATTCTGCGACAGATGCACCGTATCGTGGTAACTTTTGAAACTGCTTTGTGTGAAATGCACTTGTGGGTAAAACAGTACTGTTATCATGGCACAATATTTTTATTATATATATATCTTGTAATACTATTGAATAATATATGCTAACACATTTCGATTTGACAAATAATAACAAATGATTAAAAAAAGCTTTGTTTTTGTAACAAATATTTTGACATTTACAAAACTTTTTGTATTTTCCTACTTTTATTTAAAATTATTCTTTTCATATATTAATATATCGATATTCAATTATCGCCGCAAACACGTGCACATATCTAAAAAGTTTATCTCTTTACATCATTAGTCATATAATATTCGATCGCATCATAGGCGTCATTATATCATATTATGCACGCATAATAGATATATAGTCGGATAAAAGTTTAATACATCGAATAATTTGTAGTAAAAAAAGCAATGCTTTGATGAATACCAATCCCCTCAAAATCCGCTTCTTATCGTCGCATAATCGCGTAGACATGCAGGTATAATATATATAATGAATGATACGTGGCAAGAGCCGCGTTCCTTGCCCCCGAAACAGCTAGCCGAAAGCAGGAAAAGCCCGCGAACGGCAACGATTTACGCGCGTACGTTTCCCGCGTGGTCGCTGAGTGCAATATCGTGTGCATAGGCTCGTATGTGTACGACGGATCAGCTGAGCGCCAGCTGTGCCGCGTACCCGACCAGCCAATAGGCGACGAGTATAGCAGCGCATTCAGGCGCTCACCGCTTTGGCGTTCCCGCGAAACGCCAATTCACAAGCGCCAGTAGTTTGTCTCGCGCGAAAGAAGAGAGAATCGTGCCCTTGTTTCCGTCATCTATCAAGTTTTCTACAATCGTCCACGTGCGTAAGACCGCGAGTGCATTCCCGCGTTCTTCGATACGGAAGTCCGATGTGAAAATCGTAATCGAAGGCAACGTGGATCGAGAGGAGAAACACAGATGTGCGTGACGCGCAGCTGCGTGGCTTCGGCGGGCTTTCGCACCTTCCGTTTGCCGCGCACGATCCTTTGAGCCCGATGCGTCTCGTCCTAACACCAGGACACGTGTCTATCAACCCAATCGACGTCGATTACTGTATTCCAAGGGATAATTTTGGCCATACGAGCTGATCGAGCGTGGCATCTCGTCGAAGGGACGCCGATCGTGGAGTCGCATTCGGACGGCCAGAGAAATCGCAGTCTACACGTGGAAAGGGAGGTATTTAGGAATCCAGGTATTACGACATTGTTACGCGTGAAATTGTGTCAGAAAAATCTGGAAAATCTGCCCCCTCTTTGAGGTTATGTAGCGTATATAGAGGGCGTTACGGGACATGCAGGGGTTGGTCATCGTTTCGCGCGCTGTACTCCCGCGCTTCGAGATCCACGTCCTCAATTTTTACTGGAATATCGTTAATTCGCGGCTCGCTCGTACCGCAGAATAGCTTGTAAAAGAGACGAATAAATTTTCCGATCGTCGAAATCGCCGTCGAATGAAAATTGTGAGACGATATATCGAATCAAAGGCGGCGCAAGAGGACGTGCATTATGGCGATCGGGTGCGTGTAGGCTTCGCGCGCTCCTCCGTTTTTCATCATTTTCCCAGCGAAATTGTCGCATCTAGATCGAGGAAATTGGACGAAAGCTTCATCAGAGAATCTCCGCTATCACGGACACTTGGAAGGAAATTATTCTGACGGCAAATATTTTTCCTACAGGTCGATAATCACGCGACAAGATGCCACAGACTAGGTGAGTGATCGATGTTCCATTTGGTGTAAAAATTAAGATATATCTCTCTTTCGTGGGCACAGGATCATTTAGCGTACGATGAAATCGATTCGGCGCGTATCAATTGTCTGATTAAAATTTTTTTTTTTTTCTTCCCGCTCGAACTTTACTCCTATAACCTTTGTTTTTTACATACCTTCTTTTCCGAAACTTTAACCACTTTCCTTAAATAAGGCAATAATTTAGTATCTTTTTATATTTTCCAATAATCCTGCTTACAATATAAATCTACAAATTAACAGCATATTAGCTCTAAAAAAATTTTTGACGATTGTATTTTTGTACATTAGTAGGAAATATCTTTATTTTGATTTATCTTGTTTGCTTGGTACAAACTGAACTGAGAGTATTAAGAGAAATTCTAGAATGGGTGATAAATTTTGTTGTACATTTAGTTTGCAGGAGAAAAAGTCGTTGCAAACTTACTTGCAAGGAGGCAAGGCACAGTCTTTAAAACGTAAGAGACGTACAACAGAACTTTCAGAGGATTCGGAAAACATATATCCACCTGCTAAAGTAGCAGCATTGTCTCATGTCTCGTACACGGAATCTTGTCATAGTACACATTCAGTAGATACTGCATGCACTCCTCAACATCAGACATCCCCATTGAAAGAACAGCAAGAACCAGCTACATGGTCGGAATTAAGAACTTCAACTTGTTTTTTAACACCATCAGCCTCTAATAGCACATCTATTAGACCTAGTCCATTACCATCTCTTCCATGGGCCGATGGCACCCTAGTATGGTCTCTTATGTGCCTTGGGGATGAGAAAACTTTAATTCAGAGAGATCCAGAAATGTTCCAAAGACATCCAACATTGCAGCCACAGATGAGAGCAATTCTATTGGATTGGTTAATTGAAGTTTGCGAGGTGTATAAACTACATAGGGAAACTTATTACCTTGCCATGGACTATATAGATAGATATCTGTCTATTCACCACGATTTACCCAAGAATCAATTGCAACTCATAGGAATAACTTGTCTTTTTATTGCATCTAAGGTTTGTAAATTTTTTAATTTCTTCATACATTTATCATAACTTATTTAATTGTTTGAAAATGATATAAATAAAATTTTATTTTTGCAATCTAAAAATATGTTTATGTTTAACAATTTTGAAATAAAGTGCTTAATTTATAATATATTTACAGGTTGAAGAAATATATCCACCCAAAATCGCGGAATTTGCATATGTTACGGATGGAGCTTGTACAGAGGAAGAAATTTTAGGAAAAGAGTTAGTTATCTTAAAAGGACTTGGATGGAATTTGTCTCCGATAACTGCTCCAGGTTGGCTCAATATTTACATGCAAATTGAGTCAGGCGACTCGTCCAAACCAAACACTTTTATATATCCACAATACGGTGGACTGCAATATTCTCAAGCGGCTCAATTATTAGATTTGGCAACTTTGGATGAAGGTTGTTTAAAGTTTCCATACAGTCATATAGCCGCAGCAGCAATTTATCATACTCAAGGAAGAGAGTGCGCAATAAGAGTGTCCCGGCTTTCGTGGGAACAGCTTGCTCCCTGTGTCAAATGGCTCACAGCATTTGCCACTACTGTCGCAGAAGAGGAATCCCAGTCTCTTTTAAGGTCTACAATCACATCTATAGAATCGCACTCTGGATCTGGATTGAAGGCCACTGTACCTAATATTGTTATGGACGAATCGCATCGTATACAGACTCATGTAGTTGATTTGAATATGTTGGAAAGAGCCCAGCAACGATTGGCTGGAGGAATTCTGAATGGTTATGCGAACGATTCAGATACGAATATTGAATCTGGTAGACAAAGCCCGAACGAGAGTGGCCTTTTAACTCCACCATCTAGTAATCAAAAAAATTCTCCATTGTCATCGTGTCCTACACCACAGTTACATCCTTATACATAACCAAGTAATTGCAAGCATTTTTTATATTACATAAATTGTTATATTTACTATATTCGGTCGTCAATTACTCAGCAGTTACAATGATTTATATAGGAATTTTTGAATAGTGTACTTTGGAAAAAGCAATGCCACATGCAAATATGAGAAAATGCGCATTGTGATATATTTTTGTATATAACATGTTTTCTAATCACATTCATCGTTACAATTGAATGATTGGATTTTAGTAATAAGATTCAGTAAAAGATATCAAACATTTTTTAAATGTGCACCACACAGCACACTCAGTTTCAACATCACTTAATATATCAAATTAAAAAAGTGGCTTTGTATTTATAAAAATTCTTTAAAAAACATTTTTATGAACTTAAAATAGGAGCCATATACATGGCTATTTTCTGTGATTATATCCATGCACTGAAATTTCACATTTTATATTAACATTAGGATTAACTTATGTTTATTATTTTACAAATATAAGTGTAAGAAGAGAGAGAAATGTTTGTGCCTGCAAGAAGTGCCCTTAAATAAATATTTCTACCTGATTTTAAGAGAGAAAGAGAGAGCGTATTGTGAATAGTATTCTTTTATACGACGTGCTTTATTATAATGCAATGTATTACGGCAGCGCTTTATTGTGTCGGATGCATGTATTTTTATGTATATGTATATTATGGAGAATCTATTATAAAAAAATCTTTATTCTTCTCTCTTAAATTGGAGTGAAGAGAGGTGAGCGAGAGATGAGCGAAAGGATCGAGCGTAACGATAAAACGAAAAAAAAAGACTAATAATCCTTAATGAGTAAGCATTAAAATTTTGTGGTGAATTTTGCACTGCCCGGCATGTAATAATAACGCGGCAGTTTATACATATTTGTATGAAGAGTTTGACAATAAATAAATTTGCAAATTTATGGCAATGTAAACGATTATTCTTGTATTTTCAAAGATTATACTAATTTATTTGTATTATTTATAAAGAGACAGAGAATTATAAAACTGCGTGTCCAAATCTATACTTTAAACAATATATTGTCAAAAGATAATCAAGAAAAGAATTTAATCATGATTAGCATCGATCGCACGTGTTGGCGCAACAGCTGCGACAAGGCGGGAAAGATCCGCGGCTGGCTCCCGATTTCAAATTGAACAAAGCTCGATTATCGAATATCGCGGCGCGTTTCGAGGATACTGCATTACCGATTGACAGGAAGATTCGTGTGGCGCCGCGGTGTCGCGCCGCAAAACGCAACGGCGCGTCCTGATTCGTCGCTACGTTCGCATTCAAGTTTGTCAAACGGCTCGCGGCCGTTAGTCAAAGCCAGCGATCGCGATCTTTCTCCGCACGAATTCGCACGCGAGTACGCAGTACGTCCGACAAACTTAATCCGACCGAAGGTGTTCGCCGAATTGCGACATCCGAGTGATCGAAGTAACGAGTGTGTATAAATGTAAACACGTCTCTGCACGAGTTCCCTTTGTTCTCGAGAAACAGTCGAGTGAAGT
Organism: Cataglyphis savignyi; assembly: GCA_039654445.1. Classification (NCBI taxonomy): domain Eukaryota; kingdom Metazoa; phylum Arthropoda; class Insecta; order Hymenoptera; family Formicidae; genus Cataglyphis; species Cataglyphis savignyi. The sequence goes on along the minus strand of JBCEZY010000122.1, from coordinate 2,715,679 downwards.
GTGTGTGTGAGTGCATCGTCGTTTTCAAGTGCGTGTGTATCTCATCCCTCATCAGTAAGTAGACTTATCTTGTTCTTCTTGACCTTCCTCTTTTTTTCTTGCATAAATTTAAGAGGAAACTCTTAATAACGCTTCACCGGCGCGATTATTCACGAAGCAACGATTTTTCTCTAAAGGATAATAACGAAGAACGTCGATCTTTTTCAGTCAAAAAAAGAAGAATATAAGCATCACATTTTCCATTTATTTTAATGTATTATGAAATAATATAGAAATACACAAAACAATATATTTTATCTGTCATTCTTTTAATAATTTTTAATACATTTCTTTTTCGTTTAAATATATACAAAATGACATTTCGTACTAGGAGATTGAACAAGATAAATTTTCAAGATATATGGAAGAGAGCACGACAATGCCGAGCCCAAGAGGCATCGGAGGACCTGTTCGCGATGGCACAAGGGTCATATTGAAAGAAATAACAGCAACTCTTCATAATTCGTCATCGGTTTATCCTATTCGACGAAAGGTACTGTTAATAAACTATTAATGAAAATTTCTTGTCATTAGCACGGTTATCTCTTTTCATTTTCTATTGTATGTTATTTAAGAAATTTATTTCTCCATGAAAGCATGGGCGAAAGCATGCATTTTCGCGACACTTACTTTTTATCCCACATTTATTTGCATGGAATTAAATAATACGGATATAGAGCCGATGCAGCTTCTTCCTTTCAACCTTCTTCGCACTCTTCTCTTTTCGCTTTCGCGGCTGATAGCCAGACCGGGGAGAATGTATTGCTATAAATAAACTCCGTATCTCCAGGAGAGAGAAATACCCTGAAACAAAAATAAGTTTTGCTTCCCGCCATGGGGGAGCATTTCTTTGAATCCGCGGAAGAAAGGAACGCGGATTCATTCGACTTTTGGCACAAAATGCTCGAATACTTTCTACTTTCGGATTCAGAAAAGCTTATGTCATATACATTTTCTTCGGGATATCTGGTATATAGCACATATATTCTGAAATATAATCAAATCTCATTCTGTTTCTCGCGATCAACTTTTGATTATTAGGAATTTTGCGAATTCGAACTAAATGCTCCTCTCGTCTTTAATATTTCGCTATTATATTTGAATTTATTTTAAACTCGATGGCAAATTAATTAGCAGTGATATGTATATACCTCTACAAATGTGAATAAGTATCAGTATAATTGAACGCGATATCGTATATTGTCAGAAGCAGTAATAATAGTTTGTATATATGTTGTGATTAGATTTAATTTTACATAAAATATATGTTCTTTATAACAGACTGAAAAGTAAATGTATTTCTGAACATTTTAATTTGAAAATTTACATCTATGTGTATGTATTCACACATTGATAAGAATATATAAACACACACATATCAATGCAGTGCTAAATGCCTAATACTCAATACACATTACAGGTGTTCTAATGAATCGACGATAAAGATACGCTCACGCATTTTCATCGAACTGTCTCATCCCTATTCATCAGATTGAGGATCTCTTTTGATGTCTTCGTCTGGAATTCAGCTCCTTCAACAGTCACTACACACTCGACGATGTACTTATCTCTTATCTCGTCATATTCCGTTACCGAGTATAGTCGTATCGCTCCAGATAGCGCCACCCTGGTCGTGAGACTTTCACGCGGCTCGATATGACCAGAGAAGTCCTGTTCCCACCACTTTTCTCCATAGTTGGTGATCTTTGCGGCATAATGTCCGTACGGCGTGTGCGCGGCTACTGTACTGTACGGCTTAGCAGTGCGAGAGTTTAGTATGCATCACCGTGGCATCACGGCGGAGGCGATGATACTCGCGGCACAGCTTTTGCCGAAAGTCCGGTCGACGCGCGACGACATCGTCGTGTGAAGCTTTCCGCGGCGCTGAGGATTAATCTTGATTTCTCGTTTCATAAAAAGGTGAGACGACCATTCTTATTGTCTTTTTCCCTTTCTCTTCTTTTTCGACGACGACGAGGACGCCGACGATGATGACGACGACGACGACGATTCCTTGCGCGTGCACATGCACGTATGTGCGCCGTGCCACCGAGTGTGATTCTTTTTCGACCGATGACGACAGTGGTGGTGGTGGTGATAGTGAGGTAGTGGACTTATGGAGTATTGACTAAGGAACGCGTCGGGCTAATATTAGAATTTTGACGCGAGATAGATATCTATCGTTGACCTCCCGCCACGGGCCCTAATTTTGGGCCCGTTTCCGCAGAATATTCCTCTCCATTTCGTTACGTATTACGAAGCGTCAATCACGTCGTAGATTCCGAACATTAAGGATGCGTTAGAGCGACGAGCGTCATGTTTTGGAATTAGTCAGGAAGGACTTGACTTGATACTTACCGCATCATACAATCTTATCAGCCACTTTCTTTTATCTACTACTTTTACTATATATATTTTTTTTATCTGTTTATTTTATTATTTCTGTTTTTATCGCCATTGCCGCCTCCTCTCATTCTCGTTGATATAATAGAGTCTTAATAAATATATTCTTTTGTTAATCGAGCAGATTTTGTATACAGAACATAAATTCACAATTTATATATATTTTTGGACTGTTTTCTAATTATTTCTTGCTAATATATTAGATAATTTTGTATTATCTTGCGCGATATAATTATTCAGTAATTCTCTCTATTAATCGATATGTTTTTGTGTCTACAAAGGTCAATATCCGACCCAATTTAATAACACGCTGTAATTGTGATAAAGAATTATGTATTTTCACATTTGGGTTGAATCACTTAATGTGGCTTAAAAGCACTATCGTTTATATCGAAGTGTTAAGAGAGACACGCTTAAATATATGCTCGAAGCTAGAGAGGGTAATTCATCTTAAGGGATGAAAGAGAGATAGAGAGAGAGAGAGACACACCCCGAGATAGTTCTGGAGCCTCCATAAGCGTGGTCAAATGAGAATGAGTCATTGCATGACGGTTGCATTGCAGTCTCGATCATGTCAAGAGCGCGCCGAATAAGGAGCGCGAGAGAATTCATGTTTTTCGTAACGAATTAAACTCATCTTTGTCATCTACGTCTTACGTTTGTCATTTATTGACCTCATTTTCAAAAGGTAGGCTTGTGCGCCTCACGTTCCCAATCTTCAGTTTTTCATTTCTGAAGATAAAATAATACTAATAAATTTCCTCGCGAGTAAAACGTTGTATTATTATGCTCAGATAAGTTTTGTTAATGATAGTGAATTATATTCGGTATTTATTACGATAGAGAAAGAGACAGCGAAGGTACTAATATCCATGCAATCGTGAAATAGAAATGTGGGCCGAGTATTGAAAATATTAACGTCTAAAATAATAATATTTATGTCAATCTTTCAAAATAATTTACGCGCGATAATGTTTTTTTCGATGGAGAACAATTGTGTCAAGGGTAAAAGCACAGAAGGGGAAATGAAAACGTCTCGCCGTGGAGTTCTTCGAACTCGCGAGTAAATATGGGACCACGCTGCGCGTTAGTGACAGCCGAAAGTGGAAGTCCACTTGCGAGAAATTATTATGGGGAATCCTCTCTCAAAGGTACAAGTTTGCATATTATCATGTATAACAAAGTGTTTCATTATTATTTCTTTTTATGTATCTCGTTGTTGCATCACGCAAGAATTATGTTGCTCGGCAGCGCGGATACTCAGTTAATTACGACGTGAGATAAAATCACTCGCAAATATGATTTCTGCCATTAGAATGCCCATTGTTATCTTGCATTGTCTATCAAAAAAAGGATATTGTCCTTCCTCTGCTCATTTTCACAATAGTTGATATTAGTTCATGTTATAATATTATTATTTATAATTATGTAGTAATATTATA
>JBCEZY010000122.1:2677120-2690736 GCA_039654445.1 Cataglyphis savignyi | reverse complement strand
GCTAACTATTTTATCTTCTACTATAAAATAATGCTTTAAATAAAATTTTGGTAAATAAGAAAATGTCTTAAAATTACATCAGAAATACGTGTTTCTTAAAATAATGACCTTACCAAAAGTTGTTCTGGATCGCCGGCCGTCGGGCGCTGCAATCAGCTGATTATTACGCGATGTGTGTATGGCGGAGTGTGTGCGATAAAGAAAGAAAGAGAGAAAGAGAGAGAAAGAGAAAGAGAGAGAGAGAGAGAAAGAGAGAAGCGTAAGTGAACGTATAAGTGAATTTGCGAGAAGCATAAAACGATACGTAGTACATAATGAGCGAACGATTAGAAAGAGACAGAGTGTATGAAAAAGAAGAATAGAGAAATTGCGATAATGTTAGTATATGCGTACTCTGCATACATGTATTTTGTTCTACATACATGAAAGAGACGAAGATAGTACGATTATGTCTGTTTTTGTTATGTAAGATTGCAGCTCTGTCTATCGCGACATCACGCAACTAATCTATTGCTCTGTTTTATTCTTGAGTCTCGATCTCGCACACACACATATGTACGAAAATTTTAGATTTCATTATCTTTTTTACAAAGCTTATAAACTCATTTCTCTAAGTTCACTGATAGTCTTTGATGAAATGCCAAGTCGGATTTTTACTGATTAGGCACGTGCAGATTACAAATTTTTTATATTAAACAAATGTTGACGGCAGAAGCCGATAACAAAACTGTAATTATGTAATTTTTTTCATTTTTTATATGAAATGATATCTACCAGAAAACGTTATTATATATACTTTAATTATGGAAAAGCATTTGTCGATATTTATAATAAACAAAAAGATTATACACTTTAATTTAATATTCGCATTTTGATCGGTAAAACAGACCTTACGGATCTCCTTATTGTTCGATTTTTACGAATGCCAAGTTCTCTATTTCGTACGAAATGTTGTACAAATAAAGTCTCAGGAGACTTCTTTGTATCAATTTTTGAGCTTTTTTTCACGCTTGTTCATCCAAACTAAAGAACGAAATTCAACATCGAATCTTGGAATTCATCATTTGATCCATTCGAAGCTTCTTCTTCTTCTGAAATAACTTCATCATCAATCACAATAATTTCATCCATAGCGCGCAAAATCGTTATAAAAAACGTACACGATTTAACAAGAACGTCGTAAGAGGGTTGACTGCATAATGTTGCACATTCCTTTCGATTATACATTTTAATTCTATATTTTTGTCTCCTTCTAATTAGAGTATCATATCTTATCTACATCAGAATTTTTCTATATCTCTAACAGAGCGTGTTGAAGAAAAGATTTAAGTTTTGTCGACTTTGCATGTGTTATAAAGAATGGAAGAAATAATTAAAAATCAGATAGATGAATAATAAGATAATTTATTTATTACAAGCATCACAAAGAATGTCATTTACAGCCCATGCTAATAATTCAATAAATGATTCATTGTCAAATATATCATTTTTAAATATCACTTTTGCAGCATCACACATATTAGTAACATTATTACGTTGTAAAACGTTAACAAATTGTTTAAATTTTTTGTTAACTGTATGTGTATTTTCACATAGCCAGTAATATATATGATCAATACATTTTTCAAAATCAAATAAATATAATACAGTTTGTATTTTTATGTATAAAGAATTATCATACATTGTCATTTTTATAATATTAGAATCAGATATTTTAACCGCTTCGATTATTTAATCTCGAATCCGCAACGGAGGTGGCTGTACAAGTCGTTCGATGTCCACATATTTCTGAATCAACGATTTTCATGTTTCAAAAGGTAATATTATTTGATTGCCTTGGTTATCACCAAGAATCAATTGCACGCAAGACACGGTCCCAACGCTTTTCCAATTTCCAATTATTTGTATAATGTTGGGGTTAAGGCGTATCTTCTGCCAAGTATATGAACTAAGCAACGAAGCTCGGATAAAACGTTATAAAAAGAATATTTTAATAAATATTTATTTGAGAAAAAAATATGAAATGTTTTAAGTTAATCGAAATTCACTTGTTATATTTCTTCTTCTTATGCGGAGTTTCATCATCTTGAATCGGAATATAATAATTCATGCGGTTTCCTCGAGCAGGATACATTTTTATCTGAACTTTTCACACAAGCAGTCGATGCAACACTAAAGGTCTCGGATTCAAATCCAGCCAGAGACAAAAATTTCATAGGATTCTCGATCGGCAGCCTCTTGGCAGGCAATGGCAAAATTAAGAGTATCTTGCCATGAACTTCTCTCTAATTAAGCCGTTCGGAACCGCCATTAAATTTGTAGATCCCATATGTCTGCGGCAACATGACGCATAATGTCACTTGGGGTCATCACGCCTCTGTCAAGAGACGTAAAGACTGTTTCAAACGCTGAAATTGTTTCGTTAAATGACAAGTTGAAAGATTTATTATTAAGGTGTTGTTAATTTTTCCGCATATAATTCTGAAAATACATTTGTTATTATAATTTTAAAAATTAAATAAATAAATATGTAGAAATATAAAGATATAGATATAATACTTTACCGATTATCTAATTTGTTTCCTAATTATATATTAATTTTACTTTTAATATTGCCGTGATATTCCTCTTGAGTTATAATTTTATTAATTATTTCAATTTTCTTTTTTATATTTATGTTTATCATCAAATATCCAAGGATATGTAATAATAAAAATGATGTTTGTAAGCTTTTTACCCTTGCTCCAATAATCAATTCTATTATATATTACATAAAATAAATTATAAAAAATTTAACCATAATATAAACAATATATTTAAAATCTTTTTAATTACCATTAATGTATCAATTTTATCAATCGTATCGATTACTACTTTTGCTTTAAGACTATCCTCTATATAATATATATATATTACAAATAACATATTACAAAACATATTACAAATAAGTATTAAAAAATTAGAAAATCATCATCTATGGAGCTATTTATCTCCTCATTGATTTCTGTTTTTCTATGTACTGTAAATAATTGTAAAATTTATTTAACAAAGCGATATTTTTATAGTCCGCATCCAAGGTCTCAATAATAATATCGTTTCTCACATCGTCAAGTGTATCGACCAACCATTCTCGTTTTTCACATCCTTTAACATATACGATTGAGGAATTTTTCTTTTCCGTAGCACACACCACCAACTATAATAATTAAATATTTAGCCATGCTATATGGAACATTTCCATCTTCCCATTGTAGTTCATGACGATGTCCAATTAGCCATGAAGCTTGAAATCTCTCTGATTTTGTAAGCACATGCCATGGATACTTGCAAAAATGTAGTGTGAAAGAAAATATCCATTTCTTAGTATCGCTACTTTCTTCACAATAAAGTTTCTTCCAATAATAAATCCTTGCAGATCTACATACGTCGGTGCGATCATGATTAAAATATGAAGATATCTTATATTAAAAAAATTTTCTTCTCTTATAAATATTTATTATTTCAAACATTTTATCTGTATATTTTCCAAATTTTTTTTACTAGCAACGTTTAAATGTTATGTTGTAATGAACTCTATCCGAGCTCATATGCGATATGGTACAATTTTTCATAATGATGCGAGCAACAAAAACTGTTTGGATGAATTAAGTAATTGCTAGTATATCTTTCTTTCGTATTATTACAAATAAGTATTAATTAGACGGAATTCCTAGATTACAAGAATAGTTCATACACACCTGCCATTTTTTTCTTTTCTTTAAAAATCGTAAATAAAAGATCTAGTTATTTAGTTTGTAATATTATAATTGTAATTAGTGGATTGTATAATTTCTAGTTTAATAATTTTTATTACATCACGATTCTCGTACAAAAAATTAAATTATATATACATATATATATATATATACACATGTATATATATACATGTATATATATATATATATATATATATATATATATATATATATATATAGAGTGTATCAGAACAGTATAGTGTCCTTAAAGGATCGTATTCCTGAATGAATTCTAAGACGATTTTTCCTTTACAAAAATTCGATCTGAAGTTTAGTTTTCAAATTATAAGAAGAAATAGTGAGTAAATTGCGGGACGGGTACATATAATAGGCAGGGGCGGTGCAACTCATAGTCCGATGCAGGCGTTTACGCGAGGCGCTCGCTACAGCTGATTGAGCTCTACAGTGTAACCGTCCTGTCCACTCACTATTTCTTTTTATAATTAGAAACTAAGCTTTAGATGAAATTTTTGTAAAGGAAAAATCATTTTAGAAATTGTTCAAGAATATGATTCTTTAAAAACGAACGATTGTGTCCATATATATATATACGGACACAAATGACCAAATAGCAATTCTCTTAAAAAATATACAGAAGAGTACACGTTATAATGTAAGCAATATTCAAATTGTGTGCAAATACAATAAAGACACACATGTATATTTTACTATCACACTTAGATTTGTTTAGCTATAGATGCCAGATAAAGCAGTAAAAATATATTATGTCCTTATTTAAAAATAAGGAACACAATGCAAAAACTGCATCTTCTATTATGCATGTTTGAAGTTATATAATAATTTAATACTATCGGTAATGGCGGAATTACAAATGCCAGTATTATCGGCATTTTTAGTTATGTTTAGATGAGGGCGCTAACCTATCGGAATTCGCTTAATGATCCTCTTAGAGCCAAATTTACCACCTTAAGTTAATCGAAGGTTAAAATCAGAGAATTTATATCCAATGAACCATTAAATTTTAATAACTCAATAATATAAATCAATAAAGGTAATGAAATAACAGAAAATAGAGGTGAAGGAAAACCAAGCATTCTTATCATTTCAGTCCTTAAGAATATTCTAAGACAACGGGCGAACTCCGAAGGGTTAGTGCTCTCATCTTAGTGCTCTCACTAAAACTATCAATAATATCGATCTTTTTATGCCATTACCAACATAATTACATCGAACATGAATAATAGAAAAAGCAATCTTCTACATTGTATTCAATATATTGAAATAAGAGAGAATATTGTGTATTTTTACTATTCTATCATCTCGCACCTATATGCAATTAAATGGTGTACAGAAAATAATTGTTTCTTAAAAAAAGTATGCAATTATTTGCAATATATTTTTTTATAACAATTATTTTTTCTTTAGACCATTTGATTCATCTTATTATTCTGTACATAAAAGTATTACGATACAATTATCGAACACTAAATAATTTTCGAGATATTATATATTTTATACTAAAATATGTCAGATTAAGATACAAAATAACTCAAAAAATTCTTAATGAAAAAACTTTATTATAGTGTTTTTGAAAGCTATCGACATAAACTATAAGAATATGCAATAAAAAATAGAAGATTTCATTTAAGAAAAGGTGTCCTTGACTTCACCTTAACGACGCCAAAGTCAAACCAATGACACCATCTTATATTAACCTCAAAACCATACAATTTTTGTTCAAAATATTTTTCTCTAAAATGCTTAGTTTTTGAAAGAAACGGGGTGTACGGGAGGATTAGGACACCGTATATAAAAAATGGGCCCCTTCATCACCCATTCTTGTGAGATGCAATCATATATTTTTTTTGTCTCTTCAATTTTAATTAATTAAAACAATAATAAAAAGAAAAAAGTTATGGTAGTTTGGTATTATACCAAAAATGTAATTATCCATTAAAATTATTTTTAAAATATGAAATACAAAAATCTTATTTTATATAATAAGATAATATATATACGTGACAGATGACAAATAAATAAAGCTTCGCGAGCAAGACTTCGGAACTTTTCGATGTTTGTCATCTCGCTTATTCTTTTATTCTTCCTCGTTGTTACTCTTATCGATTCTTTAGCATCGGGAATATCTTATGTATTAAATACATATAAACATCTTATACAATAAAAATTGAAACTTTTATTTTATATTTTATCTTATAACAATAATTATAGTAGAAAACATTCTTGCGATCTTGCTAGTTTCAACGTTCTGAAAATAAGGTGAATTTTTGGAAATTCTTTTTTAAGAAAAGTATAAAACATATTAATTATAAACTTTACACGTTTATTAAATACTTTTTAAATATATCCTTAATTTTTTTCAAACAAAAATATTTATTTTTTTGGAGTTATAATAATCATTCATAGTTAAAAATTAAAAATTGTTCATTGTGGCAAACATAATTTTAGCCATTATAATTAACTGAAATAAAAAAATCAAAAAGATTTGTATGAGTGCGTCTATTGTGTAAACTGGAATTAAATTAATGTCTATAAAATTTGAATTTTGCAATTTACAAAAATAATAAATTTTTTGGTGAAAAATGAAATTAATTTTTTCAGACGCTGCTATTTTTTTATTTTTCAGTATTTTTTTTTTACGCGATAGCCACACTTATACAGATCAAGATTCTTTTTAATTTATTTATTTTTAACAAGATTCCTATCGCAAAAATATCTTCTACTATAATTATTTTTATACAAATAAAATATAAAATAAAAATTTCAATTTTTATTGTATAAGATGTTTATATTTAGTACATAAGAAAAGATCCCCGATGTTAGGGAATCGTGATAAGTGAGAAAGAATGAAAGAGCAAACGAGATGACAAATATCAAAGAATTCAGAAGTCTCGCTTGTGAGATTTTTTTATATAAATATAATCTCTCTTATATATTTTTTGTAAAATTTCTGTTTTTCGTATTTTGTCGATCTAAAAATAATTATTAATGGATTTATGAAATGTTGTCGAAATATCAAACATAATAAAATCATAACTTAATCATTTATGTAATTAAAATTATGATTACTTATTTCATTAAAAATAATATTTTATTAAAAATGATACGATTAATGTCGTTTGGTGTCATTTCAATTGCAAAAACGTAATTAATTTATTAACATTATTTTCAGATATATAAAATGCGAAATACAGAAATTTTATTTTCTATAGTAAGGTGACATATATACATATATGAAAGATTACAGATAAAGGAAAACTCGCGAACAAGACTTCGGAACATTTTGATGTTTGTTAACTTGCTCCTTTATTCTTTCTCGCTCTCGTTCATTTGTGGACTCTCCAGCACCTTATCTACTAAATATAAATATCTTATAGAATAAAAACTAAAACTTTTATTTTATCAATATAAAAATAATTATAATAGATTAATCAAATTCTTGATTAAAATGATATTAAACATGATAAAACAGATAATTTTTAAACAATTATGTAATTAAAATTATGATTATTTATTTCATTAAAAATCATGCAATTTATGTTTGGTATCATTTTAATCGCAAGAATCTCATTAATCTATTATAATTATTTTTATACTGATAAAATGCAAAATAAAAGTTTAAATTTTTATTTTATAAGATGTTTATATTTAGCAGATAAAATCTCCGATGAGTCGAAAAAAGTGAGAACGAGAAAGAAAAAGAGTAAGCGAAATGACAAACATCGAAAAATTCCGAAGTCTCACTCGCGAGACTCCCTTTATTTGAAATCTGTCACGTATATATATTATATTATTTTAAAAAATAAATATATATTTCTCTTTACTATATTATTATTTTTCCCAATCTTTCTATCTGTCTTATTTACTTTTATTTTGCATGCTTATGACTTCTATATTGTATATACATAACGAAAACGTTGCATGAAGAAAAGTTACGCGATATCTGAATCAATTCTTTATTCTCATTAAAAAAGCTAAATTGTTAGGCTTCCTTTCTTGCTGTGCTATTTTCGCGTCCCATATCATTTCATATTATTTTTGTTCGCTTGTTATAACATTTTCTTTCCATTTGCTTATATTATTTTTTTATGAACGCTTTCTGCTTTTTTCAATTGATTATTTCATATACAATAGCATTTTATATAAAGCAGTAAAATAGAAAAAAAATAATTTACCCATTCTTCAGCACCGGACTCTGCGGCCTAAGCCAGTACTCTCGTTTCGGAAAGCATACCTTAAATGGCGCCTTGAGAACACGAATGACTGACATTTTGTCCTGCCCCATGCTAAAGATAGGATGGAAAAACTCTGTTGGGAAGTTTGGTGCGCCTGGTGCGAGCCCTCCATTTTCCCTCGCACCTCAGATAGTAGACCGCCGATGCAGCCGCGGCGACTACCGTGCGACTAGCGGCTCAATATCAAGTAACATCCCCATTGCCACAATTGGCGTGGTCTTCATAGCCACAAGAGCTCTTCTTAGGATAAGAGCGCTCAGGTGCTCCAGTGATGCTTTCGCCGAGACTAACTGTACTATTCTAGACCATCATACCACTGCAGCATATAGCAGCTTAGGTCTAAGGATAGCAGAGTAGATCCAGTATACCATCACCGGTCTGAGGCCCTAGATCTGGCCAAAGAATCTTCTGCACAATCAGAAGTAGGTGTCCTACAGTGATCTTCCAGGTGCTCCAAGTCAGTTTCCTATCCAGGACTCCGAGATATTTCACCGACTTGGCCAGTGTCAGCCTGATATCTCCTAAGATGAGTTCCACCATAATGCCCAGCTTGTATTTGCGAGTGAATATGACTAGCTCCGTTTATTGGGAATTAATCGAGAATCCAGAGTTGCCGCACCACTCCTCTACTACTCCGAGAGCGCTCTGCGTGAGCTCTAGAAACGTGTCCAGAAAGGGTCTTCGCACAACGATCGCCAGATCACCTGCGTATCCCTGCGCAAAGAAACCCTTGTCACTAAGCTTGTTGAGTAACTCATCGATTATTAAGCACCATAGAAGTGGAGAGAGCACTCCGCCTTGCGGGCACCCTCGATCCACACAATCGCCGATATAGTTCCGAGCGTAGTTACAACTCTCCGACGGAACATATCCCTGATCCACTGGATCAGCCTGTCTGGAACGTTGCTTCTTTGCAAACCATCTCGTGAAAGATGTTATTAAAGGCATCCTTTATATCCAGAAAAGTCCCCACCGCGTAGCCTCCCTCCATGTGATCTCTCTCAATTTGGGAGACCAGAGAGTGGAGCGCCGTTTCGGTAAAGAAATCCATTTTATAAGCATGTTGGTTTCCATGCAGCGGACGCTGCCCAAGAACAATATTTCTTAAATAGATTTCAATCAGCTTCTCCAACGTTTTCAAAAGAAATGAGGTTAGGCTAATCGGTTTAAAGTCCTTGACAGAGGTGCAGCAGGTTTTTACCGACTTTGGGTATGAATACCACTCTCGCCAGCCTTCATGCCTTGGGGTTGTATCCCAAAGCAAGACAAGCTCTCAAAATCCGCATGAGCGGTCCACTGATCTGTACGAACTCCTCTTGTAGGAGCGCCGGAAAAATTCTATCCGGTCCAGCTGACTTAAATGATTTGAAAGTTTTGACGGCCCACTTCACCCTCTCGGGTTTTACAACGATTGTCAGTTCCCAGTCACACCCGCGTGCCCTTAGTTTAGATTCCAAGCGTCAGAGTTGACATCAGGTCTCCTCCTGAAGTCCGGAAAATTGGTCTCCAGAAGATGAAGCAAATATCGTTCTCCGGAAACCACGTCCCCATCCGAGAAGCGTATTGCCTGTAGATTTGAATCCGGGTTTCTTGCCAGAATTCTGCAGTGGCTGAAGATCTCCGGAACCTCCTTCATAGACTCACAGAACCTCCTCCAGCTCTCTTTCTCTCTTTCTTAGCGGTTACTACAGAATCCCTATAGGTCTTCTGGGCCATCCGATAGAGGTCCCAGTCGAATCGGGTGATCCATGTTCCTGGCTCTATTCCATTCATTCAGGCATGTCGAGCTCCCTCTCTGAGCCTTTGCAGTCCCGGTTCTCACCAAGAGATCCTCTTGTTAGAGTGAACCGCTCTCGTTGGACAGTTCTTCTTGAAGCTCATTAAAGCTCTTTGTAGATAGTCCACGCAGAGATCCACTTCGGCGCCGGTCCTGTGCCTTTCAGGGAAGCCACACAGATCAGTGGAAAGATTCTTTCGAAATGAGTCCAAATCCGTCCTTCTCAGATTTCTTCTATAGATTGCCTCAAGCCTCACATTGACGAACTTGAAGACAATCTGCCTATGGTCGGAGAGGGAGGGCTCAGATGAGACCTCCCATCCGACAATTTTCGGAATCAAATTCCTAGAACATAAGGTGAGACCTAGTACCTCACGCCTAAGTACATTCTGAAATGTTGCCTCTCCAGGTCAGTGACCACTAGATATTCCAGAAGCCTCCTGCCCCGATCATTGATATTGATGTTACTCCAAACCTTGTGATGCACATTAGCGTCGCACCCCATAATCAGCGGCAGTTCCTGGCAATACTCCATCAACTTGACCACAAGCCCTGGTGAAGGAAGTGAGCCCCCCTCCTCATGCGGGAAGTACGCTGAGTTCATTTCTGCATTCCTAGTCTCACCTGTGTTGGATCTGCGAAGATCCATCACAATCGCCGCAACATTTCTGGAACAGAATTTCGGCATGAGCTGCGCTTCCAATCCCTTGATCGCAATTGCGATTCTGGGATTGGGCTCTATGAAAGACTTGAAGAGTCTACCGCAGGCTGCAATGCCCCTAATGCAGCCCATGTAAATCCAGGATTCCTGCATAGGATGATACATGTATACACCACAGCCTTGCTCCTGGCCAGAACAGCCGAGGCGCTCTTGCTGTAGTGCAAGTTAATCTGGGTGAATCCTACTGTCGCCATGCCCACTTTATTGAGGGTCTGACGCTGGCTGGGATTCTCCCTGTATTGTCGCCCCCCGAGCAGAACCACAGTGATCTGCTCGAGTCCATAGCTAAGCCTAAAGTCCCGCGCCCTCAACTTGAGAACGCTGGACTCTGGGATGCCGAGAATGAGGTTTCTCCCCTCAGAGAAAGCCCCAACATTCTCGGCAAAAATCTGTTAGCTGGCCGTGGCGATGTCATCTCCCCGTAGATTCTGTCTCTCCAGCAGCTCCCGGACGCCGCCGCAGGCATCAGAGGATCCAGAACCCAGACAGCAGCTCTGTTGCCGCCTTTGAAGCGCGTCCAAACCCACCACTCTAAGCTTGGCGCCCTCCCAGGGAGAGATGTGCCCAATTCGCTCAGGGAACCAATTGAGTGCCATCTTATACTCCCTCTTGATAACGACGGCACGGTTGCGAAGCACCGCAGTCTCCGTGAAGCAAAGAAGAGGTCCTTTTCGGATGCCACCACCGTTCCCCGTAGCAAGGTCAACGGGTTCCGACTCACCGCCTGTTCGGACGATTGTTGTCCTCCTGAACAAGCGCCTTCGCCAGGGGGTCGGCAGCAAAAATATAGAACCCAATCTGAGCTCTGGCCTCTTAGTCACCCTTTGCACTGAAGGGGGATATCCACAGAGCCCGTCTGGCCTCTTTTGCCGGTGGACTCCTTTCCCTCTTAGGTGTCGCCCCAAAAGCCCCGGAGGAAAAGGGATCTGACTCTGCTAAGGCCAGCTTCCTGTCCCTCTTGGCCCTCCTTTTCTCAGTACCACAGTGGTTTCTCTTGTGAGAAGCCACTGCTTCAATGATAGTGGCCCCGTGCCCCTCGGGTCCTGAAGAGTCCGTTCGGGAGCCGAGGCTGCTACCCCTGAGAATGGGAGCCCTTGCGAGCCCTCACTCTCAGTTCCCCCGAGACCGTCATTGATTTTTAAATTAGAAACATCTATAATTAGTCCCACAAGAAGTTAGAGAACGGAAGTCCACTCGGGCAGAACTCCGCATGCCCGGGTAAGCCTAGATACTCTGAGGTTTCGCTCGGTGCCCCAAAACCCCCATCATTCACGACTGCACTCCCAGTGTCATGCAGCCCTCACCACGATGGCTTCCAACTTGAGGAGTCGGTCCGCGGCAGTAGCCTGTCCAGCCTCCGACAGTGTTTTACGTCCGCGGGGCCAGTTATAGCCACTACTACCCAGGAACCTACTCGAGTGATCAGAAACTCGAAGTTCTCCTGGGCATCTTCCTATTCGCCGCGTGGAGACGCGCCTGATAGGCGCTCAACCCACGAGAAAAAAAAATGTAAATAAAAAGAAAAAATGTTATACTGAGCAAAGTAATATGAAATGACACAGAACAAAAAAACAGCAAAAAGCGCCGCTATAATGAAACAATTTGGCGCTTTTTCGTAAGGATAGAAAAATGATGATATCACTTTTCTTTGCGTGACGTTTTCGTAATGTGTAGAAGTTATGAGCATGCAAAGATAAAGGTAAATGAGTAAGATTGAAAGAAAAAATAGAGGATATCAAGAATGCGCATAGTTTTTTGAGGTTTTTACATCACAAATTATTTAGCCTCAAACGTCACATGTACAATCTCATCCCGGCTCATCTCTTGAACTCATTTTACGCAAAACAAGCGTGGTTCTTATGTTTTCTTCATCAAAAAAAGCGAAGAAGAATTAGATAAATTAAATTGGTTGATAGAAAAAAAACCAGATCTTCTTTGCTACAGGTTTCTCTTGTAAAGTATTTTTACTCGATACCTTCCATTGAGAATAATGACAACTTCTACAAAATAAGATTAAAGTCACATTCTGATTACTCCCTCCCGCCTTCCAAATCTATTAATTTCTCTCTTATTCCCCCCGCAACATATCATTTTTCTCTGTCTTCCTCGAACCCATGTCCTTTGCCCCCCCTCCCCGAATCCTCTTCCCTCCTTTCTCCAAATCCAGAATGGTTAATAAATTTGTCTAATATTCCTATTCCTAGTGAAGTGAACAATGTTTATTACAATTAGGAGACAGATTTTGTCTACTTATCCTCCCGACAAAAAAAAGATCCCTTACCTCCGAACTTATTAAATATATTGAAAAAAACATCAAAGATCTTTCAGATGTTGCGGGTAACATTAGGAACACGAGCATTAATGTAATTGGCAAATTTTTATTCCCTCTCCCCAATCTTTCTGAGATCGATTGCCACACTGGCATAATGACAAGAATTACCAGTAGTTTCTTAAAAAACCATCCGGACCTTTTAATCGCATGCGCGGATAAAGGCAACACAACAGTAGCTCTTGACAAATCTGAGTACATACATAAGATGGAGTTACTGTAAAATTATTCCATTGTTAATAGAGACTCTGTCAAGAGAATTATCAACGATCTTCGTATTTTAATAATCAGATGGAGGAAGCATGATTACATTTCTGCAAGTAAATTACGAGCATTATGCATTATTCTTAGCGATGGGATGCTTCCTCGAGCATACGGCCTGCCGAAAATCCACAATTGCCCTCTCAGGATAATCATTTCATCTATTAATAGTCCTCTTCATTCCTTTGCTGCCTTCCTACATAACATTATTTTTAAGAGAGTCCCAAAATCCAACAGCTACGTATGAAATAGTTACGATTTAGTTAACAAATTAAATTCTAAAATATTGGAGGACCATCAACTCGTTTCATTAGATGTGATTTCTCTTTTCACCAACGTTCCAAATGATCTGGCAATCAGGAGCATTGGAAAGAGATGGCATTTCATCGAAAAAAATACCTCTATCCCTTACAAAGAATTTTCGGCGGGCGTCCGGTTGGTTCTTAACCGTTTGAGTGCGGAAGAATTTTTTTACGTATATGCTAAAAGTGCGGAATGAAATGCGTAATTATTTTTTTTG
>JBCEZY010000122.1:2643956-2656240 GCA_039654445.1 Cataglyphis savignyi | reverse complement strand
TTTGTATATGTAGAAAAACATATTCGTCATCAAATGACTTCACTATATCATAATGTCATGCAACAAAAATGCGAACTAGAAAGACAAGTAATAACTAATGTCTTGTCTTTTGCTACTCTTCAACCAGATGAATTCGCATACCGACTTATGAAGGAACCAGGCTATATGGCAGTCACCACTGGAGAAGTAATAACTTCTTTTCGCCTGATTTTATTATTATAATTCTGTTTTAATTAATTATCATGTAATATCAGTAAATTGATCTAATGTGTTTATAAAAATTTGCGCTAAAGATGGCCCAAAGAATGGGACCGAAACGTACGCATCATATCTTATATTAATAGTTTCGAATAAATTATAATTGCCATGCGTGACTCGTATTGCCATATATTTGTTTCAATTTTTATTAATAATTTACTTATAAGAGCCTACTATATCTATTGTTTTAATACGTAGGCAAAATATTTAAAGTTTGTAATAGTTGGAGTATTATTAAATATTTTGTACGGTAACGTTCTTGCTCCGTATGCATATTTCGCGTTAATACATTGCATTGCGTCAGGAAGCGTCTAGAAGCTTTTGATATAAGATATTGCAATAATTTGAAGAGAATGTTTATAAAAGATATATATAACACAAATTTATTATAAGATATGGAAATTAATAATATGTTCTACGTAATATAATTGATATATATATATTACAAATATATTATATAAATATTCAATACTACAAATATATTTTAAAACTCACATATATGTATAAAATATAGTAATAAGAATTCTTTGTTTTTTGCTTATAATATTTTTCACTGAAGCTGAATTGACATCTACAACTATCGATACATATTTTCGCGACATAAAATTATTATTATATAAAAATACACGAAGCAGCAGCTTCTTATATTTCTTTAGAGTTAAAATTATAAGAATCGATTTGCTAATTTTTCATCTGCATTACGCACGCTCATATCTATTTTCTATATTTGACACATCAACTGTAATTTTCTTGCATTTGGAAATATATGTATATATTTTGTTTTTCGCAGTTATATCCATGAAAAGGATAATCATAAATGTTTTTCAAAACAAAACGCAGATTAAAATTATCGAACGCATAGTAGTTGCTTGCAAATATATTTATTTAAAACACTAAAACTATATTGCAATTTTAAATATTTTATTAGTTTTTTTATAAAATTTACATTTGCATCAAATTTGCACTTAATAACCATATATATTTGTTAAACAGATAAATGACATATAGAAATATTATTTTAAAAGTAAATATATATAGTAGGAAAAATATATAAAGTATAAGAACGTAATTGTTTCATTTACACAAATATTTAGAAAATTTGTCAAAATAAAAACTAAAAACAAATGACTTAATATCTCGTGTATCATAATAATATCGTAAACACAAAATAATTGTAATCTTCATATTTTGCACAATGCTATTTCATTGGATGGAACTTTGTTATTGGATGTAACTTCGTCACATTGTTTTCAGTTGTTATTTTTTGTATATAAACATTTCTGTATCCGAAGCCATATCAGATGATACTTTTTAGGATAGCAAGCATGCAGTACGAAAAAACACTTGTAATATACATCGATAATTTTGAGATCAATTTTATATAATATTTTATCTATACACTCATAATAAGCATTAATAATTTCTGCATTTGCTTACTTGTATAAATATGTATGAGTACATATGTATATATTTATAATTATAATTACTTAACAACATTTATAAAAACATTTATAATTACTTAAGAAATGATATTATGAAATTGTCTTAACTTAAAAAACTTGTTGCTCCTATGGAAGAAATAACAGCTTTGTTGAAATTTAAATTGCGATACAAATGTACATTTGATTATATGAATTTGTATTTTTATTAACGCAATTATTAAATCGGAGAATGCTGGAGGGAGTTCCTTTTGGTATAGCATCAGATTAATAAAAATAATAAAAATACAAGTGCGTAGATAAAATAAATAAAAAAAAATTACAATTTCAATAAAAAAAACTTAGTGGGTGTCTTTTTTTAATGAAAATGTAATACTTTCTTTTGTAATAATTTCTTTTCTTTATAAAGTTTTGATTATATGCATTTTATTTTTATTAAAGCAATGAGTTATTAATTTTGTGGGTGCTGGGAGCCTTCTTTTGGGATAGTACGCACCAGATTAATAAAAATAATAAAAATATTGGGTTGTCTGGAAAGTTGGTGACGATTTTTAAGGAAAATTCAAAGGCAGCATACGTAGCCAAGCTTCACAATGCTCGTAGATGGTGGTTTCTGATATTTTTGCTAATACACGTGTCGTGTAGCGTTATTTGAAGGGTTATTCTCGATCAGTTTGGATTTGATCTTTATCAGTCATGGGGACCATCCTTGATTATCAAGGTTGAAATCATCATTTTACAACTAGCAAATATTTTTTTCAGCTTTAACACTTTCTGCGTAAACAGCACATATTTTGTTTGCTGCTTACATGGCATTTTTACCTTTCCGGTAAGAAAAGCATCAAATGCCTATAACGCACTTTGTTTCCTTCAATTCAAAAGGGTACTGACAAAAATCAATATATTCTAACCTTTTTTCTAAAGATGGCTGAAGAGTCATCTTTAAAAAAATATACTATTTGTTTTTAATCATTCTGATATATTCAGATATATTCTAATGTCACTTATCGAAAATCGGTACGAACTTTTCTGACAAACCAATGGAAGTGCATCGATAAAATAAATCAAAAGAAATTACAAATTTTATTTAAAAAAATTTGGTGAGTGTTGGGAATCTTTTTTTGGATAGTCCGCAGATTAATAAACATAATAAAAATACACAAATGTACACATAAAATAGATCAAGAGAAATTACATCTTCAGGAAAACTTGGTGGGTGCTGTGAGTCCTTCTTAGAATATTCTACATTGAGTTTTTTGTTTAAGGACAATGTAATTCCTCTTAATTTAAAGTTTTGATTATATGCACATTTACTTTTATTGACATAATGAGTTATTAATTTGGTGCTGGGTGTCCTTTTCGAGATAGTCCGCACCAAATTAATAAATATAATAAAAATACCAGTGTACAGATAAAGTAAATAAAAAAAAATTATAATTTTATTAAGAAAAACTTGATGGGAGTGTTCGGAGTCTTTTTTGGAACAGTCTACACTGGGTTCTTTTTTAATAAAAATATAATTTCCTTTAATTATATGCACTTGAATTTTATTATTGCAATAAATTATTAATCCGGTGAGTACTGGGAGGTTCTTTTTAGGATAGTCCGCATTTTTCTTTTAATATAATTTTATTTGATGAAAGTTTTATTATAATTTATTAAATAATTTATACCTATATAATTATAACATATCACTCAATAAGTCCCCGGTCTGACACATATATGGCAACATTGTTGACAGACCTACGTGATTTTCGGGTAATACTAACTTTTTCTTAGTTAGACCGGAGACTTATTGAGTGATGTGTTACGTTTATAGATCTATACATACATATTTATACAAGTATAGCATAGTATAATTTTATTGAATCTCCTTGGGGTTACAATCTCTTACACTCACACTTACATCTATCTTAACACTATCTTACATCTAACTTATTCTAACTTATTCTACCTAATCTCTATCTATCTCTAACTGCCTATACACACTCGCGCGCTAATCGCTCTACCCTAATTTGGGACCTTCGCTTCCGACTCATATGATGTTTCCAGTCCTTTCACACATCTCATTCATATATCAATCCCTCTCTCCCGACCACTCTCTCTCCCCCCCTCTCTCTCTCTCTGTCTTCTCTCTATCCCTCCCCTTCCTAACTCTTATCTTCTACCTAATTCTTAATCCGATCATTCTCTCTATCATTATCTCTCCCACATCTTAATCTCTCTAATTCCCTCAACCACCTCTCTCCCTCACTCTTTTTCCCCCAGCACCTCTCCCAACATCTCCTGCTAGCCCTTCTCCACCCCCCCAGTTCATACACCTTTCCCATACATGCTCCCATATTTCCTCCTTCCTCCCACATAATCTAGATTTTTTTACTCTCTTCCGCCTTCCAGTACCAGTTGCCCCTCATTCCATTCCCCAATCTGTACCTCGCCATCCTTTGCCATCTGCTTTCCCCCCCAATCTCTCTTCAGGTCCTCTGGTATCCCACTTCCCTTGATTTTTCCGTAGTACCTATTGTATCTCGACCCTTCTATCCTTTCCCAACGTTTCTTCTTATCCATCTCCATATCCTTTTTCACAAAATAACCGAAGTCTAACGCTCCTTCCGACTTTTCGCCTTTACCTCCACCATGCCCATGCCTCTGTCTTCAAAGAACCCACATCTTTCTTCTTCCCACTTCGATAGATCTTTCTTCCTCTTACTCCTCTCCCTAACTCTTCCCAGCACCTTTTTGCGATCCCACTCCCCCCTACCCTCCACCAACCTTTTCTCGAATCCCTACGCCCTTCTCCCGGCCCTCCCTCTTAACTTCTCTCTTTGCAATTCCTCCCTTACTATATAACCCGATACTCCCCATTCCACTCCTAATACCCAACTTAAGTACCTTTCCTGTAGCTTCTCCAACTCCTTCCTCTCTTCCCCTCCCCAGATTTCCACCCCATATCCCGTCACCGTCCATACCAGTTTATCGAAGAGACATAATCTTCTTCCCCAATCGTTCTTAAATTTCTTTTTCCTTATCCCCAAACCTGACCCATTACAGCAGCACCCTTTCTTAACCTATCTCTTATCTGTGCTTTCTGTCTTCCATTCCTCTGCATTACATAACCCAAATAAAAGAATTCTTTTATCTCCTCTATCACCTTCCCTTTCCATCTCCAGTTTACATTCCTTTCTCTCCCTCTTCCTTTCTTCAACCTTAATATTTTCGACTTCCTTACATTTAACTCCAATCTCTTCTTTTCTAGGTAGCCCTCTAACTTCCCACTCATACTCTTCAGCCCATCCTCCTCCTCCGCAATCAGAACCACGTCGTCCGCGTATGCCAAGGTATAAACCTTCATCCCCCTAACTTAACCCCTCCCCATCCTCCTCTACTAATTACCTCTTCCAAATTCGCCGTTATCAAATTGAACAAGTGAGGTCTCAATGGACAACCCTGCCTTACTCCCCTTCCTGTCCAAAATCCTGTTTCCAAATCTTCTCCCTTCCTCACCCTATTCCTAGTCTCCTTCAAAATATCTTCGCTCTTTCTGATCAACTCTTCTCTCACCTCCTCCCCTCTCTCTCATCGCTTCCACCAATTTCTTCCTATCCGAATCAAAAGCTGCTTTAAGATCTATGAAGAACGCTAATTTTCCCTTCTTCTTGCTCAACTGCCTATTCACCAAATAGTTCAGCACAAATATGTTATTCATTATCCCTAGCTCCTTCATGAAACCCCTCTGATTCTGCGGCACCAATTCTTTTTCCTCCACCTCATCGTTCAATCTACCTGCCAGCACCGAGGCGTACACCTTATACAACGTCGGAGAGTCAACGACAGCCCCCATATTTTTCTATCCTCTCCCCCTCCCCCTTCTTTAGTATCGGCCCAATCACCCCCTCATTGCACTCATCTATCCAATCCTCTCCCTTCCAAACCCTATTGCATATTCTCCACATCCATTCCTCCACGTTCTCCCCTCCATACTTCCACACCTCCACCGGGATTTCATCCCCTACCGCTTTGTTATCCTTCTGTCTTCCAATCACTGACCTTATCTCACTTCTGCTTATGGTTTCCTCCTCATCCATCCTAAACCCCGCCCTCTGATCTATCACTACTTTGCCCTCAACCCCCCCCCCCTTTCCAATAGATTTCTAAAATACCCATCCCACTCCATTGTTATGTCCTCGTTTACCTTCTGCCTCCTCCTTCTTCCCCTATTCACTATCACTCAAACCTGCCCTTCTGTTCTAATTTCCCTCACTTCCCTCTCCCATCTTTCCCTCTCTTCCTTCTTTTTCCCCTCTATCAACTTTTTATATTTCCCTTTTGCTTCCCTATAGCTTTTCCCATCCCCCCAATAGTAAGAAGAGAGTTGGTTAAGAGGAGGTGGAAAGAAGCTCTCTCCACCTCCTCAACTCTCTTCTTACTATAATCTTTTCCTCCTTACACTTGCTATCCCACCATTCTCTCTCTCTTCTTACTCTCTTTGCTGCGCACCCACCTATCATCACCTGCTTTATCTTATTTCTCATATTTTCCCACACTTCCTCCATCTCCCCCACTACTTCCTCTACATTTCCTCTACTCATCCTTATCCTCTCGCGTCCATACCCATTTTTTATTCGCCCTCTCCTTCTTTCCTAATCTTATCTTTTTCCTCCCTCTTAACCGGACTATGATTGAATGATGGTCGGAGTCTATGTTATCTCTCACCTCCACCTCGCTTACCTGCATCCTCGCATCTTCATCCCCCAACACTTAATCTATTACCAAATTCCCACTTCCTCCCGTATATGTCCATTCCCCTTCTACATCTCCCTTCGTGCATCCATTGAATATTGTCTACCCCGCTTTTTCTATCCATCTCAACAACTCCTTTCTCTCCTTGTTAATTCTTTTGTCCTTTGACCTTTTTCCTATTCCCTCCTCCTCTTCATGTCCTTTTCTTATTAATCCTCCCTCCTCATCTGTTCTTGCGTTAAAGTCTTCCCAATCAATATGCTACCGTTTTTTTCCTTTCTCTCCACCCATTTGTTCAATTCTTCCAGCTTCTTCTCCAAATCTCCTCTAACATACACTCCTATCACGTTCCATTTTCTGTCCTCCACTTTTAACGCTACTTTTATTAATCCATTTCTCTTTTTTACCTTCATTTCCTCTACCTTCAATTCCTTACTTATTCCTATCAGCATCCCTCCCATTGCCTTCCCCTTCTTATTCTTCCTCTCCGCTAATTGCACTTCCCATCTATATCCTTTCGACAAGTATCCTCTCGAGCTATCCCATCCTTTTGTGTCCAGCCAAGTTTCACTCAACACCACCACATCCCATTCCTCCACTTCTTTCCAAAAGTCTCTTCCCTTATTTCTTGTCCTCGCTACGTTTCAAAAAACTAGGCTCCTTCATTTTCTCGCCCTCTTACTCCTTCCCTCTTTTTTAAGTTTCCATTCCCATCCTTTAGCATTTCCTCCTCCTTATTCCACCTTCACCATTTCTCATCTATTCTTATTTTTCCATACCTTATCCAAACTTTCCTACCCTTCTTTTCCTCCTCCCTTGCTATCCCTTCTAAACTCCATCTCATTCTCCTTTCCTTCCACGTCCAATCCTCCAAAATTCTTTCCTTCCTATCTTTCAGAAGTTTCTTTTTATTCCAGACCTTTCTTCTTTGGTTCTCATTTTTCAATCTAACTACCATCATTTCTCTTCCTCCCTCTACACCTCCACCTATCTTTCTCACCTCTTCAATCTCCGCCTTGACTCCAATACTATCAAATAATTCTTCCACCGCCATCCTTCTTCTCCCTTCTTTTACCTCCACTCCTTTGATTAACACGTTTCTCCTTCTTTCTTCTCTTTCCCTCCTTTCCATTCTACTTTCCATCTCTTTTAACCTATTCCCTATCGCTTCACTTTCCCCCCACTTTCCCGCCCTGTTCCCTTTTCTCTCTCCGATATTTCCATTCCATAATCTTTCTATTTTCCCTTCCAACCCTTTAATACGTCTTTTTAACTCTTCCCTCTTTTCCATCCATTTCTTTTCGCTCTCTCTAAACTCCTTTCTAACTTTTTCCATCTCCTCACTTACTCTTTCCCTGATTCCCTTCTTAACCTCCTCTTTCATGTTTCTCATTTCCTCCTTCCACCATCCCTTCAAGCCTCTCGACATTTCGTTCATTATCTCCTCAACTTCCGATTTCCAATTCTTCATCATATGATGCAACTCCTCTTCTCCCTCCACCCATCCTAACTCCGCATCCTTCCCTATACACCCCCAGATTTTTTCCTACTTCTTAATACTTCCTCTTCTCCCTCCCCCAACTCTGACTCCTCTCTCTTCCTTTCCCTTTCCTTTCAGCTCCTCTACATTTCCGTAGCTATCTCTTCTTTCCTTCGTTTCCTTCATGGCGAACTGCGCCATTTTGTTCTCTCGTGCCCTCTACGAAAACTGCTAACTCTATCTCCTAACCGGTCCTATGCTCTCCGTTCTCTATGTTTTAGGGCCTAACTGCCATTATCACCTTCCTTTATGACCCTGTATTTACCCTTACACCTTCCTCCACTCTCACCCCTCAACTCTCCACATTCTCTCACATCCACTCTCGTTTCCACGCTATCACATTCACACCTCTTCCACTCACTTTATCAACCAACAGCTATCAAAACACACACGTCAATCTGCCTCGCAGCACCTTACACGATACCGGAAACGGAAGTCTATTTATACAAGTATGCAAAAATGGTTTAGAATTGATTAGATTTAAAAATATATTCACATATGTTCGCATACATTTACAAATATTCTACATCATTGACTGTAATTTCAGCATTAACTGTAAATCAAATTTTTTAAAACGTAATAAGGTCACAAAGTTAATGTGCTTAAAACTTGCATTATACTGTTTCTTACAGATGTATACTACGTACACACTTGTATATACTTATTTATATAATAGAATTTGCATACTATGAGAGCAATATTTCTAAATACGTTTGCTGAACATATCTTTGATTGATTAATTGTTGTGCGATCTTATTATATGTGCGTAATTATATTATATATACTGTTATTACGTATTATTATAATATATACATTTATAATTTAAATAAGATAAGATATGTTTATTTTTTAAAATATAGCGTATTTAAAATCCAGTTAAAACTCAATTTGGTTATTTCTATATTCATTTATTTTTTATGTTTATGATAAGATATGTTTGCGTATATTTTAATATTTTATTGCTGATAAAAATATTTTGCATTAAACAGTAAAATATTTTTATTCTTTTCCAAGAAATAGGAAAAAATTATAATGATTTGGAAAATATGAGTATGGGAAATAAAAATGTATAAAATACGAATAAGATGTACAAATATAATTTCAAATGTATTATGTCCAATTGAAACATCGCGCACTCAACAGTATTTGAAAAACTAAATTTTCATTTTTTATTGAAATGTTTGATATTTTAATAAAAAAATGTATGATAGTTTCTTTTTTGATATATTGATCCAAAACATTAAACGTTTGCTCGCAATTAGAAAAATTAATTATTATTAATGCGAGAGATTACAGAAAAATTATTTAATAGCTCAAATGTTGAAATTGAATATTACATTTTTAAATATTATTATTTTGTCATATGATAATACGTCTAAAATGAGAAAAAACATCTTTCATTTAAAAAAAGTTGGAAGAAATTTTTAAAAATTAAAATTTTTATAACAAGATGATTTGGTTGATTACTGCTAATTGCTTTTGTATTGATGTATCAATACAATTAAATCTTAGTGTTCGAGAGCGACGCGATGTAAAGCGCAAGATGAGGCGTACGGATAATATAACGCACGAGAAAGACGGAGCACAAAATAATTCACGCGAATAATGTCACAAATGTCTTTAATTAAATAAATAAATAATTAAATAAATAAATAATTAACAAAGTCAAATACACAGCTTTTTACATAAAGTTCCGAATTACAAGAAAGAAGTGGTCCAAAAAGTCCAAAAATAAATAAGCAGTCGTAATAATATGCGGTTCACAATAAAAGAAAGCGGTCGTCGTTAATCTAAATCCGAGAAAAAATAGCGAATGTCGAAGTGCGGTTTGTCTAATAAAAGGTATATCTAAGCGGTGTAACTGCGCGTGTGCCTTCTCCTCGAAAGCGGACCCTTTTATAGTACATCTTTCTTTACTTGCGGCCAATTAATTCGAACCGTGTTCGGTTCGAATTCTCGAAGCCGCACCGAACTTTATTGGCCGTCACTCGAAATTTCGGCGCTAGGTAAGTGTTCGAGCGATAGGCTTATTTTGATAAAAATTGTTTGCATTTCAGCAATTGTTTTAAGAAATTTGCTAGTAGCGCTGGCTACTTATTGTACAATGAAAAAATTGTTAAGGAACATGAAGAATATAATCAATGCTGATTATAATCATTTAATCAATAACGTAATGTTTTATTTGACTTCAAAATGTATTTTTATCTAAGGAAATAAAAAGGTTCAAAAATATATCACTTCCTTCTTATTTAAGAAATATATTCATTTAAAAAATAAATATTCGCTTCAGCTCATGCGGCAACTTCATGCGCGACGTTCGTTGTCTTCCGCACATGCTATACATATAATATTTTTTTGTAATGCCTGTTATTTCCGTACTACTAATGCAGTAATGTAAGTTATAAAAGTGTTTTTCTCGCATTAGTGTGAGAAATAACTACGTTTGCATTTTTTGTTATAACTTCGAAACAAGTGACTTTAGGGTATATGTATATAAAGACCATAGACATAGAAATATAGGGACCAAACATATCATTGCGGGGGGGATGCCATTGCGGGGGGGATGCCACTGCGGGATGATGCGACGAGGTAAATTATCTAAATTTGATTGGCTGTTATATCGCATAAGTTTACGTCAATGATATTCGTAATGGCGGCTGTCAAATTGTCACGCGTATTTTGACAATATTTGTCTATATGTTAAAGAAATTTTTAAAAAATAAGATATATAAATATATAAATATATATTTTACTTTATATATATGTATATATATATTCTTCTTTATTTTTATATTTTTAGTATACAAAATATTACACCAAAAAATAAACATATCATTCTATAAAAAAAATTAAATTTCTACTTTTATATGTAATATATATAAAGTATATATTTATGTAATAACATTGAAAAAAATTTAAATAAAGATATTAGATATAGATTATAATTTAAATAAAGATATTAGATATAGATTATATTATATTAAAGATATTATACATAATATCTTTAATATAATAACATAAATAACTTACTGTGCGAGATATAAAAAAACTTTTTTTCCTAATCCACTTTGATCTCTTCTGGAATTGCATCCCTTGATAACAGGCTATTTTACTTCAGAATCTATTATTTTATTTATAATGTTATATTAGGAATTAAAAATATTAAAATATGTATTTAATATGTATGTATTATTGTATGTAAAATATGTATGTATTATTAAAAAAAATTATTTATATTGATATTTGAATACACTTAGAAAATATAAATATATTAAAAAAATATACCTTCTGATTATTAATAACATAAAAGATATTGCTCATAACTAACTATTAATATTAATTAATTTGATATGCAAATAATTTTAGGTTTCAAAAGTTAAAAGCTTAGTTAAAATTTATGCTACAGTTCTATAATTTTCTTCAAAGTTTTATAATATCATGCGATTACAAATAAAATTGTAACTAAACTATATTCACTCTAAAATGTATTATCAAAATTATTTATCACTCATATTAAACACTTGCTAATTACTAACCAACGTTACTAAATTACTAACACTATATCTATATAACGATTCAACATGGCGACAAAATGGTACAAGTTATTCTATTCGGCAAAGCTGGCCACGCACGGAACATCTTTTGTGACTATTTTTTTGCACTGTACACTATTGAGATAATTCTCCTTACTCTTACTTCATGTTCTTAACATCTCTTTCTCCCTCTTTTCAAGTATCGGTCCATCTCATTTCCTTTTTAGGAGCTCCTCCACATTCCCGTAATTACCTCTCCTTTCTTTTCCTTCTTTAATGGCGAACTGCGCCATCTTGATTCCCCGCGCCCACAATGCCGACTCCCGTCACTTTCTACTAGATCACTCTACTCTCTCCACTACCTATAATCTATGGACTAATTGCTACTGCTCCACACCTCCCTCTACACTCTTACATCCGCCCTTATATCACGCCACAATTTTACCCTTCACCTCACCAAGATCACTCTCACACACGCTTCAACACCAACACCCCTCTTTCACTCCACTTTACCACTCTACTGCCACAAAATATACACGTCAACAACCTCGACACCGGAAACGGAAGTCGTTTAGTTAAAATAAAATAAAAGTTTTCGTTATATTATATGCCTTCTGAAAGTGGAGTACGCCATAGGCAACGCGGAACACTTTGTCCACTCATGTAGGTAGTATACGCGGGAAGCGAAGTCCATCCCACAATCGTTGTACGGATGGTAAAGTATATGGATCGACGCGATATGTGTTTCGCCTTTTTGCCTCCCAGCGTTTTACT
>JBCEZY010000122.1:2479933-2496086 GCA_039654445.1 Cataglyphis savignyi | reverse complement strand
TCTCGCGTGCGTCCACCGGATCTCTCTCTGATCGCTGAGCGCAGAAAACGCACCCGCGCCAGTCTCAAAATATTAGAACCGTACCGAAATCTCCAAAGGGGCGTTATTTGTCGGATTTATTTTGTCTTTTTAATTTTATTATTATTTTCTTATTTCGATACAACACGGGAGCCTTACCGAAGGAGCGTGAAAACGGCCGCATCAAACACAACAATCATAAAAACTCGCAAGCGATCTTCAGGTGAACGAAAGAGGAAAGGAATTATCAATTACCGAATTCGGAAGTGAGGCGATAAGCGCGAGAGGGCAAGGAGAATCCTTGCACCGGGACGCAGGACCGTGCGGAGACGTGTCCTGAAGGAGCCCGAAGGAGCTCCGTCGCCGCAGGGCACGGTGGGAAAAGAGAAGATCCGCGAGGGACACTATTGCGTTCCTCGCTTCAGAGATCCTGGCGGGACCCACCTCTCAGAAGGGTCCCATGAAAAATATCGATCGTGACCTCGGGGGTGCGCGCGCCCCCGGTACAATCATGAGTGTGCCGTCGAACGGCGGCCTCGCGTGTTATCGCGTGATTGGCCGTGATAACACGCACCCCGATTGCACATCTCCGGCTGGCCCGACGTTACCGATTCTAGATCGCGGTGTCCCCGAGTTAGACTGGCGCAAGCGTGTGCGAGAGTAGGACGTATTTTGAGGCGAGCGAAACGAGCGTGCGAGAGAGAAGAGACTCAGGCCAAGAGAGGAGAGAGTTTGCGAATTCCCGTGGACGAGGCCGAGAACGGAGAACCCGCCGGTACTTCCAGAACGAGAGAGCTTCGATTCCGGTGAGGTTATCCCGCTACGTATCAATCACGCGATATCGGGGGCGCGTCGTTCTGCCGTCGTGGCCGTAATTTAATGTTGTGTTTGCGTACGAGCTCCGCTCGGAAGTTTAGAAATTATCGCGTCGTTGTGGCGTAATTGTATTAGCGACACGGCCCCGTCGGCAAGCGATCCGAGCTCCGAAACATCTCGAAGGTTGGATTCAATAATTATTACGCGTTTTATATCGTCCGTATCGTCTCTCTGGAGATCACGGACCGGGACTACGGCGTAATGTATTAGTCGCGTAATTTCTCGCCCCTCTAACGTTTAGGTCGTGTATGTGTGAGGTTGCCGAATGCAAGTATGTCTCGCGATTAGGTATTCTTTGTTAACCGTCAAGTGTGAGTGCGTTTCGTGCGAATATTTCTGTCGATTATTTTCTTTGGCGAATCATATGCATTGGAATGAATGAGTATTAGAGTGATTTCACGGAGAGTACGGAGTATCGTTGTGAGCGTTGGGAGCTAGATTTGCACGGTACATGCTAAGGGTGCACTGGACGCATGTGGTACTCGTATGGCATGTCAGAATAGCGAGCGAAATATTATCGATCCACGAGGGGTCCGATAATCGACCGGTATAATTGCGCTCAAGCACAGGCTTGATCGGCTCCAATTTAACATCTTATTTTCCGTGGCGCTAAGTTTCTAACACTCAGACTCGCTTCCGAACTTATTAACACTGAGCGTATCCCAGCTTATCCTTGTTTATCATTCGGATATATTTTTTCTAAATTAATAAAGCTGTTATTTATTTGTTACGATTGACGAATTTAATTTCTTTTCTCATTTCTACGCGTATTTGTCGCCTCATCTGTATCGCCTCTTGCCCTCATATAGCGTCCAACATCCGCCCTGCCCTTCTTCCGTTAGGTGAGCTAGTCTGCCCGCGACGAAATCGACTTCTTTCTTTGCGTGTTTTTCGCACCTATCTCGCGTATTTAATAAATTGATACGTGCAAGACCGTATCTGGCGTCCCATCTAAATTCTCGCGAATTTTAAGGTTTCGCCACGGCACGCGCGGAACATCTTCCACCTCGTTCCCTTCCGGCGTGTAACCATTTTTCCGTTCCTTGTGTTTTTGCCGACGATCCACTTTTCCCGTATCTCCCAATCGGCGAATCGTACTCCCGTTCGCCGGTGCAACTGAACAACCGCGCGACGGAGAGATCGCGACGGCGTGCGCGCGCCAGGATTGCGAAGGGAAAAGTCGTCGCAATATATATATATATATATATATATATATATATATATGTATATGTCGTTATTATATTATATTTATTATATCATATTATTTATTAAAAATTACAACAGAAATAGTTGGAAAAATATATGGTACATATTTTATATGTTGAAACATATAGTAAGTGTAATTTTTTATCCTTTATTGTTGTAATATATATATATATAATGACGTCTCGCGTGCGTCCACCGGATCTCTCTCTGATCGCTGAGCGCAGAAAACGCACCCGCGCCAGTCTCAAAATATTAGAGCCGTACCGAAATCTCCAGAGGGGCGTTATTTGTCGGATTTATTTTGTCTTTTTAATTTTATTATTATTTTATTATTTCGATACCACACGAGAGTCTTACCGAAGGAGCGTGAAAACGTCCGCACAAAAAAACAACGATCACAACAACTCGAAAAACGACCTTCGAGGGGACGAAAAGAAAAAGGAAAGGAATTATCAAACATCAAATTCGGAAAAAAGGCGAGAAGCGCGAGAGGACAAGGAGGATCCTCACGCCTTGATGCACCGTGCGGAGACGTGCCTCGAAGGATCTCGAAGGAGCTCCATCGCCGCGATGCACGGCGGGAAACAAGGAGATCAGCGAGAGACACCGTTGCGTTCCTCGCTTCTGAGATCCCGGCGGGACTCGCCGAAGCCCTCTCCGAAGGCTCCCGTGAAAAATATTGATCGTGATCTCGGGGGTACGCGCGCCCCCGGTACGATCATGAGCGTGCCGTCAGACGGCTACCTCGCGTGTTATCGCGTGATTGACTGTGATAACAAGCACCTCGATTGCGCATCCCCGGCTGGCCCAGCGTTACCGATTCTAGATCGCGGTGTTCCCGGGTCAGACTGGCGTAAGCGAGAATTAGACGTGTTGTTGAGTGAGATAGAGATTACGAAAGCGAAACCAGCGTGAACAAGCGAGGAGAGATCCCGGCCGAGAGTGAGATGAGCGAAAGTGACTACGGCAGGATCGCGAAAGGACGAGGACGAGCGAGGAGAAGTTGCCGAGCCTTCGGACTCCCGGGAAAAGAGCATCGTTGCCGGTGAAGTTACCCCGCTACGTATTAGCCACGCATGTTCGCGATATCGGGATTGCGTTCTGCCGTCGTGGCCGTAATTTAGTGTTATGTTTGCGTACGAGCTCCGCTCGGAAGTTAGCGATTATCGCGTCGTTGTGGTGTAATTGTATTAGCGACACGGCCCCGTCGGCAAGCGATCCGAGCCCCGAAACGTCTCGAGGGTTGGACTCAATAATTATTGCGCGTTTTATATCGTTCGTATCGTCTCTCTGGAGATCGCGGAACGGGACTACCGCGTAAAATATTAGTCGTGTAATTTCTCGCCCGTCTAGCGTCTAAGTCGTGTATGTGTGAGGTCGCCGAGTGTGAGTGTGCTTGCGATTATGAATCCTGCTTTTATACGTCGAGTATGTGTTTCGTGCGAATATTTCGGTCGATTATTTTCTTTGGCAAATCATATGCGTTAGAATGGATGAGTGATAGATTGATTTCGCGAAGGGTACGGAATATCATACTGAGCTTTGCGAGCTAAGTGTGCGCGGTGCATGCTAGGGATGCACTGGATGCATGTGGTATTCGTACGGCCTGTCAGAATAGCGAACTATGATCGATCCACGAGGCGTCCGATAATCGACCCGGTATAATTGTACTCGGGCACAGGTCCGATCGGCTCTAATTTAACGGCGTCTTATTTTCTGTGACGCTAAGTCGTTTCTAACACCCAGTCTCGCTTCCACGGTTTATTGACACCGGGCATATCACCGTTAATCTTTGTTTATCAATCGGACGCATCTTTTCTATATTAATAAAACTATTATTTCTTTGTTACGCTTGAATTTAATTTGTTTTTCGCGTATTTGTCGTTCTGTCTGTGTCACCTCTTGCCTTCATATATCGTTCGTCCAATATCCACCCTGTCCCTCTATCGTTAAGTGAGCTAGTCCGCCCGCGACGAAATTGACTTCTTTCTTCGCGTCTTTTTTGCGCCTATCGCGCATATTTGACGAACTGATGCAAGACGTGCAAGACCGTGTCTGGCGCCCAATCTAAATTCTCGCGAGTTTTAAAGTTTCGTCATGGCTCGCGCGGAACACCTTCCACCCCGTTTCCTCTCAACGTGTAACCCTTTCTCGATTCATTGTGTTTTTGACGACTCTTTTCCCGTATTTTCCAACCGACGAATCGTACTTTCGTTTGCCGGCGCAACGGAACATCTGCGCGATGGAGAGATCGCGAAGGCGGACGCGTGCAAAGTTCGCGAAGAGAAAAGTCGTCGCAAAAATTTGGCGCCCAACGTGGGGCCACGTTGATTAAAGGGAAGTTTCAGAAAACCGTGTTGAATTCGAGGAGAAACAAGAGGCATTTGGGATATTTTAATCGTAATTTTCGTGATCAGCGGCAATAATAAATTTCTTTCTTTTCTCGTTTCTTTTTTGTACTTTTCCAATCTTCTTCGTTCTTTTCATGTTGTGCGCCCGTGAGTCCATGAATTAACGAGAAAATCGGAATTTTGTAATTTCACGGACAATTCCAAATTAATTGGGACTTTAGTGAAAAACTATTAGTGAAAAGATTCTTCGATATTATCGCGGATATAATTTCGAGTTTAATCGTCGGGAGAAGTTAGTTCGTACCGTGTTTATGTGTATTATTAGCCTTTGTTTGATCGTATGAGATTTTCTGTCTTTTCATGATCGCGCTGGGATTGTGTTATCTTATTGTTGACGTGTAACGGTCGTGCGTGTTTACGTCTCGAATTCGAAGATCGGGAAAACCGTATGAGTCGAGTCGATCCCGAGGACGATTGGGTTTTTGTTTTGAATCCCGAACAACTTGTCGAGGAACTACATAGGCGTAGACTTTCGACGGACGGAAGTTATTCTATTTTAACCGCTCGATTGTCGCATCGCGTGCGTGATGATAGAGAAGGATTTCAAATATCGTCCACGGATAGAGAAGACGGGATGTCGGATACCGAGCATTTGGACTTCACGGAGGAGCCGACTCGTCCGGATAGTCCTATGCCGCGTGACAGTCCGCCAGGGCCATCGCGCTCATCGGGCACACTCTGGCCTCCCAGACATAATTCCACGCGTGATTCGCCGGAAAATTCCGCGATGACCGCGTATAATGTCATGAGATAATGGAATTTAAAATTCTCGGGTGCGTGAGGGGAAAGCGCCGAAACATTTTTGATGCGTATTGAGGAGAGTCGCGATTTAGTGCCTGTAGCGGATGAGGATATTCTCCGTTGTTTACCGTTCTTTTCGTCGGATATCGCGTTATATTGGTTTCGCGAAAGGCGGGATCGATTACCGACATGGGCCGCGTTTAGATCTGCGTGGCGTACACGATTTGGGGATCCGGATTTTCAGTTTGCGCTGAGAGACGAGATAATAAGGCGAATGTAGGGGGAACAGGAGTCCGTGGCGGATTATCTGAAGGCTTATCTGTGCTTGAAGGCCATGTACGATTGGTTATCGCCGCCTTGGAGCGCGGAACAAGTTAGTTATGCGTTTCGAAATATGTTACCACGTTTGCAGATCGCGATGCGCCGGGATAAGGTGAACGATCTCGACGCGTTGGAGGACGTAGCGATCCACATAGAAGCCAGTCATCAATTAGCGCAGCGTTATCGCGCTCCGCCGACTCCCGATAAATCCTTGTTTCCTGACCTAGTCTACCAATCGCCACGCCATGTGAACAAACCAGCGCATAAACATGACACGATCGCTGCGTTAAATATTTCGTCGAGTTCTGTCGAATCGGGGGATCACGCCGCGAAAACCTTGACCGACCGATCTGTGACTTCGAGTACGGCATCCACGCAATCCTCGACACCTGGAATTCGGCCTTCGCGAGTATCTACCGCTGTTGGAATTGTGATGACATCGGTCATTTATCGCGTAATTGTGAGGGCGCGCCGCGCATGCATCGTTGTTATCGTTGCGGTCGCACGGAAGTAACTTTGCGCACATGTCCTGATTGCTCGAGAAAAGAGTAAGGGAGGGATTAATGGGGGGAACCCGACTCCTACTCCGAAAATATCCCTTATTTGTGTCGTGTAGAATCAATGTGAATTTTTGTATAGTGCGTTTGGTGATCGTGATGAGTCGTCGTTATTGTTTTGTGTCGAGATTATGAGAAATAAAATACTCGCTTTGTTAGATTTCGGATCGAGTTGCACGTTTCTAGGACTGTCCGCAGTTGATTTAGTGAAGATGCTACGTATGCAATTTAAAGGTTTGGATGGCAAACGCGTAACAACGGCTACGGGTCAAACCACACGGATAAAGGGGGAACTCGAAGTACCGATTACGCTCCGCCATCAAGTAAAATACTTGAAAGTTTACGCGTTACCCACCCTAGCATTACCTATCTATACTCGGAGTGGATTTTTTATCTATGTTTGGAATCGGTGTAAATTTCGCGATACATCGTTGGTATTTTTCGGATTGTTCAAGTGTGGAATACGACTTTGATACGAAATTCGGTAATTTATCGTGCCGCGTAAACGCCATGGGAGGGGAAAGCGTCGAGAGGAGGATGGTTTTCGCGAAAATGGAGAAAACCTCACAACTGGAGGAAAGACCGCTTACCGCCGTCAAAAAGACGCTCTCGCCGAATATGGCAGGTTCTCGGGAAGGAACTCGAATTCGTAGGTCGCGTAAAGGTTGGCCTATTTGTTGTGGGTTAGTTGAGATATCGTCGGCCAGAGGACGACGATTAAAAGATTTCCTCGCGTCGCAGATCATCGGAGATCCGAGTAAAGCCGGAATAACTAATTTGACGGAGCATAGGATAGATGTCGGGAATCACACGCCTATCAAAGCGATATTATCCGGTGTCACCGAAAATTCGGAAAGCAATTTACGCGGAAGTGGATAAAGTGTTAGAAGCAGGAATAATTGAGTCGTCAAAAAGCGAATGGTCTAGTCCAGTCGTGATGATTAAGAAATCAAATGGCACGTACCGTTTTTTTCTCGATTTTCGAAAATTGAATAATGCTTCGAAGAAAGACGCGTATCTGTTACATGACATGAACTTGATCTTGGATAAGTCACGTGCCGCCCGATACATTTCAACTATCGATCTTAGTCAGGTGTATTTTCAAATTCCATTAGAGAGTAAGAATCGCGAATTAATAGCGTTTACGGGGAAAGGCTTATTTCATTTTACGAGAATGTCATTTGGTCTTACCGGGGCACCCGCGACGTTTCAACGTTGGCTTGACCGTCTTATCGGATTGGAAATGGAGCCACATGCTTTCACTTAGACGATATCGTGATCGTGACGCGGACTTTTAAGGAACATCTGGTTTGGTTAAAACGCGTGCTAGATCGAATTAAAGGAGC
Source organism: Cataglyphis savignyi (assembly GCA_039654445.1). NCBI lineage: Eukaryota > Metazoa > Arthropoda > Insecta > Hymenoptera > Formicidae > Cataglyphis > Cataglyphis savignyi. Next base: position 2,488,610 of record JBCEZY010000122.1, on the reverse strand, counting down.
GAACCTCACCGTTAACCCGAAAAAGAGCAAATTTTGTCGCTTTCAGGTTAAGTATCTCGGATTCTTAGTACAGCAGGAAGAATTAAAATCGATCCGGATAAAACCGCGCCGATTGTCGAATACTCGCCACCGAAGAACGTTAAACAATTACGGCGTTTTATTGGAATGGCATCGTGATATAAATGATTTATAGCGCAATGTGCGACGAAATTAGAGCCGTTAACGCGTCCCCTCCGGAAGAATTACTCTTGGGGATGAGCAAAAGATGGCATTTGAATCGGTTAAAGCGTGTATTATCTCACTGCTTACATTATCGTGCCCAAAATTCGAGTTACTGTTTGTATTACAAACAGATTCGAGTTTGATTGGATTAGGAGCCGCATTAACGCAGGAATCGGAAGGCGTGGATCATGTTGTCGCTTTTGCAAGCCGCGCGCTATCGGAAGCCGAAAAGAATTACTTCACGACAGAACAGGAGTGCCATGCAGTCGTATGGGCAATTCGAAAGTTTAGACCTTATTTAGAGGGTTACCATTTTAAAGTAATTACCGATCATAGCAGCCTTCGTTGGTTGCATAATTTGAAAAATCCAACTGGTCGGTTAGCGAGATGGGCTCTTGATCTATTAGAATATGAGATCGAGCATCGGAAGGGGGCATTGAATCTCGTCCCTGACGCTTTCTCGCGATTATACGAACCAGTTGAAGAATTATGCGCTATTACGATACCGATACGACACGCATGTGCAAAATATCGAAAGCGAGCCGCGTAAATATCCGAGCTGGAAAATCGAAAATGACCAGTCATATTTTCGAAAACAGGATCCGGTCGTGTCACAAGTAGTTGACGATTTAGAGCAATGGAAGGTCGTGCTCCCGAGAGATTTGTGCCGGGATGTTATTCGAGCGAATAACGATAGCTCTCAAGCAGGTCACTTCGGTACCGAGAAAACCTATAGACGAGTCGCGAGGCAATATTATTGGTATGTTATACGTATGTTTCGAGAAATCGCGAATTATATCCGTCGCTGCTATTTGTCAGAAGACGAAAGTCGAGCAAGATGTTGCCGCTGGGTTAATGGGTCGGAGAAGGGTTGAGGCGCTGTGGAGGTAGTGGCCGCCGATATCATGGGCCCATTCCCTGCCTCGAGGAGCGGATTCGCGTATCTACTCGTTATGCAGGATTTGTTCACTAAGTAGGTGGAATGTCGCCCGCTGTGCAAAGCTAACGGAGAAAAAAAAATTCGAGAGGCTATCGAAGATTTAATCGTTAACACGTTGAGCGCCACGCGTTTTTCTAAGGTAATCCCGTTCAGGCCACGCGCGCCGCTTTTACGCGCTGGTATTGTAAGGCCGGTGTTTCCGATCGCAATAGAAGATAGTTTACGTTTGAATCGTGTTGAACCTATAGGTATTGATACCTATAGGTTCAACACGTTACGCGCCAAGTCTGTTTTGTTTTCTTTACCGATTAGCCGCTCAGATAAGATTTCTTTGAAAGAACACATTACGCACCAAATCTGTTTTGCGTTCTTTACCGCTTGGCCCGCTCAGATAAAATTTCTTTGAAATGGATTTGTGGCCGGTGTTGCATTTGCGACAAATCAGTTCATTACAGTTCTTAGCTACGTGCAGACAAAAATTTTCTTTAGCCCTCAGCGTCAAAATGTCAGTCCGAGAGTGTGAAAGCGACAGCAGCAGTGAAATTATTTTTGCTAGAAAACGGCTTAGACTGGATGTATTTTTATCCTCTGACGAAGAGGAGGAGGAGATTGTTGAAGATTGGCATGACCCGAGGGGCAATCAGCCAAAAATTGTGCCATTTACACATCCTTTGGGGTTTATAAGGGAGCTTATAGGTTCAGACATAGCCGTACAAACCAGCTATCAATTATTTGTGCCGGATGAACTCATGGAGGAAATTGCCGAACAAACCAACTTATATGCAGCACAAAAAATAGAAGCTGGATACACGCAGCGCTTGGCAAAGTGGACAGAAACAAGTAAGTCTGAAATAAAGAGATTCTTTGGACTCGTCCTATGGATGGGATTAGTAAAATTGCCGGCCATACACCATTATTGGTCTAATGATCCTGCCTATTTGCAAACGTTCCCAAGAGCGGTCATGTCAAGAAATCGATTTGAATTATTACTAAGAATGCTACATTTTGCAGACAACGAAAAAGATAATGGTTCTAATCGTTTATATAAAATACAACCAATTATAGACATTTTGGAGACCAATTACAAAAAATATTATAATCCGACCGAGGATATATGTATTGACGAGTCCTTGATTCCATTTCGTGGCCGCATTGTATTTAGGCAATATTTAAAACAAAAGCGCCACAAATATGGAATTAAAATTTTTAAGTTGTGCTGTGGATCGGGATACACCTATGCTTTCCGCGTATACACAGGGAAAACTTTAGAAAAAGAAAAAACTACGCCCATTAATATTGTAATGTCTCTTTGCGAAGATTTGTTTTATAAGGGACATACGCTGTATACGGACAACTGGTATACAAGTTTAGAATTAGCCGAAAAATTAATTAGTAAAAACACCCATTTAGTGGGAACGTTACGTACAAATCGAAGAGGAAATTCGCACCAAGTGCTTTCAACAAAATTAAAACGAGGACAAATCATAGCAAAGGAAAATAATCACGGGATAACCATTTTGAAGTGGAAAGATAAGAAGGACATCCTAGTTCTATCGACAAAGCACTCGTCAGAAATGGTGAATGTTGAATGCCGATCAGGACGCCAGATCAAGCCACAAATTATAGTAGATTACAACAGACAAAAGTCAGCTGTCGACTTATCCGACCAAATAAACGCCTACAACAATCCATTACGCAAGTCCCTAAAATGGTATAGAAAACTAGCTTTCGAATTGTTATTAAATACTACGGTTGTAAATAGTTACTTTCTATATAAAAATATTACGAAGCAGAAAATTAACATTACCGAATTTCGGAAACAATTAGCAGTCCATCTTACAAGTTGTGACACAGAAAACATTCCACCGAGCAGAATTGCAAGAAGATCCAGAAAAAAACACAAACTCGAAAGAAAATCGGGAAAAGTCTCTGAAGTTCAAAAGTACTGTAAATTGTGTTATGACAAAAATGTAAGAAAAGATGGTAGAGTGATGGCAAGGAGAAAGACCAAGCGTGTTGTAACATTTTGTAATACTTGTAAAGGAAAACCATTTTTATGTTTGTCATGTTACAATGAATCCCATTAATCCTGTAATGATACCAAATTAAGTAAATTTTAAATAAAGTTTCTATAATTCCGTAAAATAGTGTAAAATTTTATAGTTCTCATGTTACACGCTGTCAACCACCGATGGTTGACGCGGCCTGAACGGAAAGTCCAGTGTCAGCCACCGATGGCTGACGTGGCGCTCAACGTGTTAATCGTTGGGGAACGCCGCATATATTATTGACGGACAATGGGATCGAGTTCATTAATCGCGACTTGAAAGCTTTCGCGGAAGAACATGATATCGCGCATACCACCATATCGCTGTACCATCCCCAAGCGAACCCGGTAGAGCGAGTAAATCGAGTGTTAAAAACTATGATCACCGCGTTTATCGAGCAGGATCACAGGGATTGGGATCTGCACTTGACAGAGTTTCGTTTCGCGTATAATTCTGCGTATCATACGTTGTGTTATAAGCCACGCCTACGTTTTTGAATTTCGATAGGGAACCGTTGGCGATACACTCGAGGCGAGAGACCCAGGAGCCCGAGCTCGAGGTTGAAGAAGCCGCGACCGGTAAATGGAAGGAGCGAATGGAGCGAATTCAAGCTTTGCGAGACTGGGTAGTAGAAAACTTGGAGACCGCTCATCAGCGACAATCGCGCTTATTACAATTTGCGTAGACGCGATGTACGCTTTGTAATCGGCGATAGGGTATGAAAAAGACAGCATGTATTATCGTCCGCAGCGCATGCCATCTCAGCTAAATTAGCGGCAAAGTATCATGGGCCGTTCATCGTCTCGAAGATATTGTCGTCAGTTGTTTATGAACTGGCGGACGAAGAGAATAAGATGATTGGAAAGACCCATATCAAGGACTTGAAACCTTATATTGTCTCTAATCCATAGGTTGAGTTATCGAACACTACCTCTTCATCCTCGGTGGCATGGAATTCCGCCAATTCCTCCGCGAATGTGCGGAATTGATGGAGGAGACAGCCGTACTTTTGGGCGGAGCTGCGGGAAGAATTGGCTCGAGCCCGCCTAACCCGTGATAACCGGCATGAACGGGCCATCCAAGTGGCTCTCGCGGAAACGGACCGCGCGATTCAAGCTAGTCCTGTAGTCAAGGACCGGTCGACGCAAACTTCACCGGAGGACGAGATGGCATCAGGAGGAGTCTTTCGGGGCTCAGAGTCGGGATCTGGCCCAGAATATCGCTCCGATCAGCGGATGCTGGAAATGCGGGGGCCAACACCGATATAGCGAATGCTCACGGCAGATATGGGCGCCGTTTTGCTTCTGGTGCGGGTACCCCGGGACCACTATAAAAGATTGCAAGAGAGGTCGTACCGACATCGGTTATCCCGACAGTCACTAAATCGATTATTCGGATTTTCGGGAAACCGAAACCTCCAGAGTATTTGCTCAAAACATCAAGCAGACGATAACCAACATAACAGAAAGAAACATGAACAGACGCTGTTTTTATTTTTATACAGCGGCGCTCGGCGCTTAGTCAGCCATCCTGGGCGCGTACCATAAATGAAAACGTCCGACTTGGACTGGCGGCGTGTCACGGAAACGGAAAACGAAAGTCATAAATCCTGGGCCTCGAACGGGACGAAAATAAAATAAGAAAACAACAAAACAAAACAAAATCACGTGATATCAAAAGAAGTCGATAAATGAAAAAAAAAATTTAGGCCTAGCTCAGGTCCAGGCGTCGTCGATCCTCCCGTTGCGGCCATGGAAGTCTAGTTGAGGCTCCGTGCACGGCCTCGCAGCGATGACTGTCTTCGGGGGGGGGGGGGATGGGTCTTTGGATCGGGAACGCCCGGTTCGTTGAGGCCCTTCGCTCTCCATTCCTCTCGGCACTTGTAAAAATAGTGTTCGTGCGTATATTCTAGCGTATTGTTCCTTAACTACTCTATCCTCCCGTGCGAGGTGCCTGCGAGCGCTATGACGTAGGGAGTTTCAACGTATGTAAAGGCTAGGACTGCAGGAAGACGAATACTTTTGGTCGAGGGAAACAGCGTCTGTTCATGTTTCTTTCTGTTATGTTGGTTATCGTCTGCTTGATGTTTTGAGCAAATACTCTGGAGGTTTCGGTTTCCCGAAAATCCGAATAATCGATTTAGTGACTGTCGGGATAACCGATGTCGGTACGACCTCTCTTGGGAGTGGGGGGGTGTGACGTTGCCATCTCGCGCGCATCCACCGGATCTCTCTCTGATCACTGAGCGCGGAAAACGCACTCGCGCCAGTCTCAAAACATTAGAGCCGTACGGAAATCTTCAGAGGAGCGCTATTTGTCGGACTTATTTTGTCCTTTTAATTTTATTATTTTATTATTTCTATACCACACGGGAGCCTCACCGGAGGAGCGTGAAAACTGGCTGCACCAAAAACAACGATTACAACAACATGGAAAACGACTTTCGAGGGGACGAAAGGAAAAAGGAAAGGAATTATCAACCACCAAATTCGGAAGAGAGGCGAGAAACGCGAGAGGACAAGGAGAATCCTCGTGCCTTGACCGTGTGGAGACGTGCCGCGAAGGACCCCGAAGGAACTCCATCGCCGCGAGGCACGCCGGGAAACAAGGAAATTAGCGAGAGACACCGTTGCGTTCCTCGCTTCTGAGATCCCGGCGGGTCTCGCCGAAGCCCTCTCCGAAGGGTCCCGTAAAAAATATTGATCGCGATCTCGGGGGTATGCATGCACCCGGTACGATCATGAGCGTGTCGCCAGACTGCTATTTCGCGTGTTATCGCGTGATTGGCCATGATAACACGCATCCCGGTTGCGCATTCCCAGTTGGCCCAGCGTTACCGATTCTAGATCGCGGTGTTCCCGGGTCAGACTCGCGCGTGCGTGAGCGAGAATTAGACGTATTGTTGGGTGAGATAGAGATTACGAGAGCGAAACCAGTGTGAGCAAGCGAGGAAAGATCCCGGTCGAGAGCGAGGTGAGCGAAAGTGACTGCGGCAGGATCGCGAAAGGACGAGGACGAGCGAGGAGAAGCTGCCGAACCTTCGGACTCCCGGGAAAAAAGCCTCATGCCAGTGAAGTTATCTCGCTACGTACGTTCGCAATATCAGGATCGCGTCATTTTGCCGTCGTAGCCGTTAGTGTAATTTAGTGTTGTGTTTGCGTACGAGCTTCGCTCGGAAGTTTAGCGATTATCGCGTCGTTGTGGCGTAATTGTATTAGCAACTCGGCCCGTCGGCAAGCGATCCGAGCCCCGAAACGTCTCGAAGGTTGGACAAAATAATTATTGCGCGTTTTATATCATCCGAATCGTCTCTGTGAAGATCGCGGACAGGGACTACTGTAATATATTAGTCGTGTAATTTCTCGCCCGTCTAGCGTCTAAGTCGTGTATGTGTGAGGTCGAGTGTGAGTGTGTCTCGCGATTATGTATCCCGCTGTTAACCATCAAGTGTGAATGCATTTCGTGCGAATATTGCGGTCGATTATTTTCTTTGGCGAATCATATGCGTTAGAATGGATGAATGACGATTTCTTTTCCCGTATCTTTTGACCGGCGAATTGTACTCCCGTTCGCCGGCGCAATGGAACATCCGCGGAGACGAAGAGATCGCGACGATAGACGCGCGCAAAGTTCGCGGAGGGAAAAGTCGTCGCAATATATATACATGTTTCTTCGTCGCGCGGATATTCCGTTGCGCCGGCGAAAGGGAGTACAATTCGCCGGTCGGGAGATGCGGGAAAAGGGATTGTCGACAAAAACACAGTAAATTGAGAATCATTTACATGCCGGGAAAGAACGGGATGAAAGGTGTTCCGCCCGTGCCGTGACGAAACCTTAAAACTCGCGAGAATTTAGATTGGGCGCCAGATACGGTCTTGCACGTATCAGTTCGTCAAATACGTGAGATAGGCGCGAAAAAGACGCGAAGAAAAAAGTCGACTTTGACCTGAGCGGACTAGCTCACCTAACAGTAGAGGGGCAGGGCGGATGTTGGACAAACGATATATTGAAGCAAGAGGCGACAGAGACAGAACGACAAATACGCGTGAAAGAAAAACTAAGGTCTAACAGCGTAACAAAGAAATAACAACTTTATTAATTTAGAAAAGGAGTGTCCGAATGATAAACAAAGATAAGCGGTGGTATTCTCGGTGTCGATAAATTCGCGGAAGCGAGTCTGGGTGTTAGAAATGGCTTACCGCCACAGAAAATAAGACGCCGTTAAATCAGAGTCGATCGGCCCTCGGCCTGAGCGCAATTATATCGGGTCGATTATCGGACCCCTTATGGATCGATAATATTTTGCTCGCTATTCTGACATGTCGTACGAATACCGCATGCATCTAATGCATCCCTAGCATGCACCGCGTAAATCTAGTTCGCAACGCTCAGTATGATATTCCGTACCCTTCGCGAAATTACTCTATCAATCATCCATTCTAACGCATATGATTCGACAAGGAAAATAATAGACAGAAAAATCCGCACGAAATGCATTCCCCCTCGACAGTTAACAAAAGGGATACATAATCGCGAGACACACTCACACTCGGCGACCGACTACTCACACATACACGACTTAGATACGGGCGAGAAATTACGCGTCTAATATATTACGCAGTAGTCCCGGTCTACGATCTCCAGAGAGACAATACAGGCGGTTTAAAACGTGCAATATTACTTGAATCCAACACTCGAGACGCTTCGGGATTCGAATCGCTTGCTGACGTGGTCGTGTCGTCAATATAATCGCGCTACAACGACGCGATAATCACTAAACTTTCGAGCGGAGCTCGAACGCAAACATAACACTAAACTGCGGCAGAACGACGCTATTGCAAACACGTGTGACGAATATGTGGCGGGATAACCTGATCGGCAGCAATTCTCTTTTTCCTGCGAAGTCCTGGGCCTAGCGGGTGCTCCTCCCTTGGCCCTGTTTGCGCGATCCACCAGCTCTTGCTGCCTTCAACAGGAATCTCAACTTGCTTGCATACGATAGCTCGCTCTCGGAATCTCGGTAAACTTTTACGCGCGTCTCTTGCTTGCCCGCGCTCGCGCCAGTCTGACCCGGGAACACCGCGATCTAGGATCAGTAAGCCAGGCCAGCCGGGGTTGCGCAATCGGGATGCGTATTATTACCAATCACACGATAACACGCGAAACAGCCGTCTGGTGGCACGCTCATAATCATGCCGGGAGCGCGCACACCCTCGAGATCGCGATCAATATTTTCACGGGACCCTTCTGAGAGGACCTCGGCGGTTCCATCGGGATCTCGGAAGCAAGGAACACACCGGTGACCCTCGCTGACTTCCTTTCTTTCCGCCGTTTCTTGCAGCGATGAAGCTCCTGGGGTCCTTTGGGGTATGTCTCCATACGGTCCTGTATCAAGGCGCGAGGATCCTTCCTAGTCCTCTCGCGCTTCTCGCCTCGCTTCCGAATTCGGTGGTTGATAATTCCTTTC
>JBCEZY010000122.1:2466002-2479833 GCA_039654445.1 Cataglyphis savignyi | reverse complement strand
CAGAGCGGCGTTATTTGTCGGACTTATTTCGTCTTTTTAATTTTATTATTATTTTCTTATTTCGATACAACACGGGATCCTTACGGAAGAGTGTGAAAACGACCGCATCAAACACAACGATCACAACAACTCGGAAGACGACCTTCAAAGGAACGAAAGAGAAAAGGAGTTATCGAATTAACACTACTGAATTCGGAAGTGAGGCGAAAAGGGCGAGAGGACAAGGAGGATTCTCGCACCGGGACGCACGGCCGTGCGGAGACATACCCCGAAGGAGCTCCATCGCCGCGAGGCATGGCGGGAAAAGAGAAGGTCCGCGAGGGACACTATTGCGTTCCTCGCTTCCGAGATCCCGGCGGGACCCGCCGAGGCTCTCTCAGAAGGGTCCCGTGAAAAATATCGATCGCGATCTCGGGGGTGCGTGCGCCCCCGGTACACTCATGAGCGTGCCGCCGAACGGCGGCCTCGCATGTTATCGCGTGATTGGCCGTGACACGCACCCCGATTGCGTATCCCCGGCTGGCCCGGCGTTACCGATTCTAGATCGCGGTGTTCCAGGGTCAGACTGGCGCGAGCGTGTGCGAGAGTAGAACATGTTTTGGGGCGAACGAAACGAGCGTGCGAGAGAGGAGAGAGCTTGCGGATTCCCTTGGATGAGACCGAGAGCGGAGAGCCTGCCAGACCCCGGGACTTTCAAAACGAAAGAGCTTCGATTCCGGTGAGGTTATCCCGCTACGTATTACTTACGCTGTTCGCGATATCGGGAGCGCGTCATTCTGCCGTCGTGGCCGTAATTTGGTGTTGTGTTTGCGTACGAGCTCCGCTCGGAAGTTTAGCGATTATCGCGTCGTTGTGGCATAATTGTATTAGCGACACGGCCCCTTCGGCAAGCGATTCAAGTCCCGAAATGTCTTGAGGGTTGGACTCAATAATTATTGCGCGTTTTATATCAGTATCGTCTCTCTGGAGATCGCGGACCGGGACTACGGCGTAATGTGTATTAGTCCAACGACCAACGACATATTTTTAGCATACTCCGTCTATTCATATATCATGTCTATGAGCGGATTAATGAAAGGAATGACGGGAGTCTGCATAGAGGGCGCGGGAAAACAAGATGGCGCAGTGAAGGAAGGAAAAGAAAGGAGTGGTAGCTACGGAAATGTGGAGGAACTATTGAAAAGAAAAAGAGAGGAGCCGATGTTGAGGAAGGGGGATGAGAAGTTGTTAAGAAATAGGAAAAAAGCGGGAGTAATAAAAGATGCGGGTCAGGATGGATAGAGGGAGAAGGGGAGTTACAGAAGATTGATGAAAAGCTAGAAATTGGAAATCGAGGAGATAATGAATGAAGTGAGAGGCATGAACGGGTTGAGGGATAAAATTAGAGAAAAAGGAGGTTAAAGAAAGACGGAGGGAAGAGATTAGAAAGATGACAGAGGTAAAAGAGGGAATCAGGGAGCAAGGGGTAAGGGTGAGGAGATAGAAAAAGTAAGAAAGAAATTTAGGGAGAGCGAAAAGAGATGGAAGGAAGAAAAAGAAGAACTAAAAGTCGTATTGAAGAGTTAGAGGGGAAAAGAGAGAAAATCGTGATATCGGCGAGGGGGAAGGGAATAGGGCGGTTAGTAAAGAAGTAAATAAAGAGATAGAGAATAAGATAAAAGAGTTGGAAAGATGAGAAAGGGAGGAGAGAAGGGTAGCGGTAGAGGAGTTGTTCGGTAGCATTGGAGTTAAGGCAAAGATCAAGGAAGTAAGAAAGATAGGTGGAGGTGGAGAGGAAGGAAGGGAAATGATTGTGGTAAGTCTGAAAAGTGAGGAGCAAATGGTGGAGGTGGGATGAGGAGAAAGAAGTGCTAAAGAATGGAAATGGAAACTTAAAAAAGGGTGAAGGAGTAAGGGGGCGAGAAAAGGATGGAGTGTAGTTTTTTGGAACGTGGTGGGGATAAGGAATAAGGGAAGAGACTTTTGGAGGAAAGTGGAGGAGTGGGATGTAGTAGTGATGAGCGAAGCTTGGTTAAATAAAAAACGATGGGATAGATTAAGGAGATACTTACCGAAAGGATTTATGAAAAGTGCAGTTAGCGGAGAGGAAGAATAAGAAGGGGAGGGCAATGGGAGGGATTCTGTTAAAAATAAGAAAGGGATTGGAGGTAGAGGAAGTGAAAACAAAAAAGACGGAGGGGTTAATGGAAGTAGCGTTAAAAGTGAAGGGTAGGAAATGGAGTGTAATAAGAGTATATGTTAGAGGGGATATGGAGAAAAAGTTGGAAGAGTTGAATGAATGAGTAGAGAGAAAAGAAGAAAACAGCATATTGATTGAGAGAGACTTTAACGCGAGAACACGTGAGGAGGGGGGAGTAATAAAAAAGGAAGAGGAGGAGGGAGTGGGAAGAAGGTCGAAGGACAAGAGAATTAACAAGGAGGGGAAGGAGTTGCTGAGATGGATAGGAAAAACGGGATGGACAATATTTAATAGATGCGCGAAGGGAGATATGCAGGGGGAATGGACGTATACGGGGGGAAGTGGTAACTCAGTAATAGATTATATGTTGGGGGATGAAGATGTAAGAATGCTGATAAGTAAGGTGGAGGTAGAGAATAATGTAGACTCTGATCACCATCCAATCATAGTGTGGATAGAAGGGGGAGAAGAGAAAAAGTTAGAAAGAAAGGAGAGGACGAGCAAAAGATGAATATGGACGCAAGAGGTTAAGAATTTAGGAAGGCGCTAAGAAATATAGATGAAGTGGTAGGGGAGGTAGATGAGGTGTGGGAAAATATGAGAGATAAGATAAAGGAAGTGATGAGAGGTGGGTGCGCAGCAAAGGAAATTAGAAGAGAGAGAGGATGATGGGATAGCGAGTGTAAGGAGGAAAAGGGTATAGTAAGAAGAGAGTTGAGGAGGTGGAGAAAGAAGAGAGGGGATGGGAAATGTTATAGGGAAGCAAAAAGGAAATATAAGAAGTTGATAGAAGGGAAAAAGAAGGAAGAGAAGGAAAGATGGGAAAGGCAAGTGAGGGAAATTAGAACAGAAGGGCAGGTTTGGGAGATAGTGAATAAGGAAAGAAAAAGGAGGGGAAAGGTGAACGAAGATATAACAATGGAGGAGTGGATGGATATTTTAGAAATTTATTGGGGGGGGGATAGATGGCAGAGTGTTAGGATTCCCACAGAGGGTGGGAACTTGGTTGGATAGGGAGGAGGGCATAAATAGGAATGAGATAGGGTCAGCGATTGGAAGACAGAAAGATAATAAAGCGGTAGATCTAGATGGAATTCCGGCGGAGGTGTGGAAATACGGAGGGGAGAACTGAAGGAATGGGTGTAGAGAATATGCAATAGGGTTTGGAAGGGAGAAGGATGGATAGATGAGTGGAGTGAGGGGATGATTGTGCCGATATTAAAGAAGGGGGAGAGTGTAGAAGAGTATAGGGGGTTGTCGCTGACTTCAACGCTCTAAAGTATATGGTTCAGTGCTGACAAATAAACTAAGCGATGAGGTGGAGAAGAAGGGATTGGTGCCGCAAAATCAGACGGAAGGGGTTAGGAACAATGGATAACATATTCATATTGAATTATCTGGTGAATAGACAGCTGAGGAAGAAGAAAGGTAAATTAGTGGCGTTCTTTCTAGAAAGCAGCTCGGTAGATAGGAAGAAATTGGTAGAAGCGATGAGAGAGAGGAGGATGAGGCAAGGGCTGATTAGAAGAAGTGAGGATATTCTGAGGGAGACCAGAAATAGGGTGAGGAGAGGGGAGGATTTGTGAGCAGAGTTTTGCGCAGGAAGGGGAATAAGGCAGAGGTGCCCATTGAGCCCTTACTTGTTTAATCTGGTAACGGCGGATATGGAAGAGGTAATGAGTAGAGATAGTTAGGGAGGGGTTAGGGGAGAGGAAGATCTACACTTTCCCATACGCGAATGATGTAGTTTTGATTACGGAGGAGGAGGATGGAATGAGGAGTATGAAAGGTTAGAGGGCTATCTAGAAAAGAACGGGTTGGAGTTAAATGTGGGAAAGTAAAAAATCTTAAGGTTAGGAAAGGCGGAAGAGAAAGGAATATAAGTTGGAGATGAAAAAGGAAGGTTGTAGAGGAGGCAAAAGAATTTACTTACTTGGATTATGTAATGCAGAAGAATGGAAGACAAGAAGCACAGATAAGAGATAGGCTAAGGAAGGGTGCCGCTGTAATGGGTCAGGTTTGGGGAATTAGAAATTCAAGAATGATTGGGAAAAAAGATTATGGTTCTTCGATAAACTGTGGACGGTGGTGGGGTATGGTGTATTGGAAATTTGGGGATGGAGAGAGAGAAAGGAGTTGGAGAGGCTACAGAGGAGGTATCTAAAATGGTGTTAGGATTGGATTGGGGAACACTAGGCTATATGGTAAGGGAGGAATTACAGAGGGAGAAATTAAGAGGTAGGGTTGGGAGAAGGGCATGGGGGTTCGAGAAAAGGTTGTAGGAGGGTAGGGGGAGTGAGATTACGAAGAGATGCTGGGAGGAATTGAGGGAGAGGTGTAGGAAGAAAAAGGAATTATCGAAATAGGAACAAGAAAAGTGTTAATTTTTTGAAAATAGAGGTATGGACATGATGGAGATAGAGGCGAAAAGATCAGAAGGAGTGTTAGATTTCGGTTATTTTGTAAAAAAAATACATAGAGATGGATGAAAAGGAAAGATGGAAAAGGATAAAAGGGTCAAGTTACAACAGGAGCTACGGAGAAATCAAGGGGAATGGGATTCCAAAGTACCTGAGGTGTGACTGGGGGGAAAGCAGATGGCAAAGGATAGCAAAGTATAGGTTGGGAAACGGAATGAGGGGGAATTAGTATTGGAAAGATGAAGAAAGCAAAAGCAAAAGTAGATTATGTGAAAGGGAGGAGGAAACATGGAGCATGTCTGGGAAAGATGTGTGAATTGGGGGGGAGAATGGAGAAGGGCTGGCAAGAGATGTTGGGAAAGGTGTTGGAGTAAAAGTGTGAGGAAGAGGGGGGAGTTGAGGAAATTAGAGGAATTAAGACGTGGGGGAGAGAATGAAGAGGGGAGAAATAATCAAAGTGGGAACTAGGTAACGGATAAGATTCAAGAGGAGGAGAGATAGAGAGAGAAGGCAGAAAGAGAGAGAGAGAGAGAGAGAGAGAGTGGGTGAGAGAAAGAAGTTTGAAGTGGGATGTGTGAATGAGATGTGTGAAAGGATTAGAAAAATATGAGTCTGAAGCGGAGGTCCCAAGTTAGAGTAGGGCGAATAGCGATGTGTGTGTGTGTGTGTGTGTGGGTGGGTGTGTGTGTAGGTAGATTAGAGATAGTTAGAGGTAAGCTAAAATAAGATAGTTATAAGTATTTTATGTAAGAGTTTGTAACCTCAAGGAGATTCAATAAATTTATATCTATCTACTATATATATATATATTGTGACGTTGCTGTCTCGCGCACGTCCACCGGATCTCTCGCCGGGCGCTAAGCGCGGGAAAGCGCATCCGCGCCGGTCCCGACCGTTCGAACCGTACCGAGATCTCCAGAGGGGCGTTATTGGTTGGATTTATTTCATATTTTAATTTCGATGTTATTTTGATTTTGATACCACTCGGGAGCCTTGCCGGAAGAAAAGGAGGACGGATCAAACGACAAACACAACAACTCGTCAGATGACCTCCGAGGGAGCGACAGAGGAAAGGAATCCTCGCCTACCGAATAAGGAAGCGAGACAAGGAGCGCGAGAGGACTAGAAGGATCCCCGCGCCGGAACGCAGGACCGTGCGGAGACGGTCCCCAAAGGATCCCGATGGGACTCCCTCGCCGCGAGGCGCGGAAGGGAGAAGAGGAGGACCGCGAGGGTCACCATGACATTCCTCGTTGTCGAGACCCCGACAGGATCCGCGGAGGACCCCCTCAGGAGGGCCCCAGGAAATATATCGATTGCGATCTTGAGGGTGCGCGCGCCCCCGGTACGCTCATGAGCGTGCCGCCGAACGGCGGCCTCGCGTGTTATCTCGTGATTGGCCGTGATAACACGCACCCCGATTGCGCATCCTCGGCTGACCCGGCGTTACCGATCCTAGATCACCGTGCTCCCGGGTCAGACTGGCGCGGAGTCTAGAATCAGATAGACGTGTTTTTGCGGCGTTGCGTACCGAGACTATAGTGAGGCGTAGCGAGATCCCGGACGAGCGAGAGAGAGTGTGTCCCGATCCCGAAGGACCCCGAGGGCGAGACCTGTGGGCAGCAGAGCCAGTGGACGGCTGGACCACTCGATAAACGGCATCGTCACCGGTGAGGTTATCCCGCTGCGTAGTAGCCACGCATGTTCGCGACGTCGGGAGCGTATCGTTCTGCCGTCGCGGCCGTGATTTAGTGTCGTGTTCGTGTCCGAGCTCCGCTCGGGAATTTAGTGATTATCGCGCCGTGCGGGCGTAAAAGTATTGGGGACACGGCCCCGTCGGCAAGCGATTCGGGCCCCGAAGCGTCTCGAGGGTTGGTCTCCTTGCGTATTACGCATTCGTTATCGTCTCTCTGGAGATCGCGGACCGCGAGTACAGAGCCATATAGAATACAATAGTCGCGCTATCCCGCGCCCGTCTAGCAATTAAGTCGTGTACGTGTGAGTGTGTCTCGCGACATTCTGTGTTAATCGACAAGTGTGAGTGTGTTTCGCGTGTATATTCTGATTGTTTGCTTTCTTGGGCTGTTCATACGCTTTGCGAAGGAATGAGTGTGGGGATGATCGTGTGGAGAGTACGGAAGGTCGTGTGAGCGTGGCGAGCTAAGAATGCGAGGTGCCGGCTAAAGGGGGCACCGGAAGCTTAACGTGTTCCGACGGCCCGCCGAAATAGCGAGCGAAACCTTGTCGATCCCCGCGGGATCGACCCGGTATAATTGCGCTCGGGCCTGGGCCACTCGGCTTTGATACAGCGAACAACTTTGGCGGTGCTAAAGTGTTTTTAATACCCAGACTCGCTTCCGCAAACTTCTTTACACGGGACGTATCACCGCTTATATCTGTTCACTATTCGGCCGTCTCTGTTCAAAATTAATAAAGCGGATATTTGTTTGTTACGATTGACGAAATTACTTTCTTTTGCGCGTATTTGTCGCCCTAACTGTATCGCCTCTTCCTCTCAGATAACGTTCTTTCAACATTCGCCCTGCCCCTCTACCGTTAGGTGAGCTAGCCAGCCCGCGACGAAATCGAATGCGTTCTTCGCGTCTTTTTCGCGCCTGTATCGCGTGTTTGTCGAATTGATACGCGCAAGACCGTATCTGGCGCCCAACTTAGATTTTCGCGAGTTTTACGGTTTCGTCGCGGCCCGCGCGGAACATCCTCCACCCCGTTCCCTTCCGGCGGAAATCCCTTCGCCTTTCCTTGTATTCTTTTTTTTTGTTGACGACGATCAACCCCCCCCTTTTCTCGCATCTCCCGACCGGCGAATCGTACCCCGTTCGCCGGCGCACCCGAACAGCCGGCCGACGGCGGAGAGATCGCGACGGCGTACGCGCGCCGGGGAAGAGGGTAAAGTCGTCGCAAAATTTGGCGCCCAACGTGGGGCCACGTTGATTAAAGGGGGCCACGTAGATTAAAGGGGAGTTGACGACACCGTGTAGAATCCGAGAGGACAGTGAGAGGCGCGTCGGGCGAGATATTTGGATCGCAAATGTTGTGATAAGCGGCGACATTAAATTTTGTTCTGTTTGAAAATTTTTTTTTTTTGTTTCGTGTCTTTTCTTTTTTTTCTTTTCGTGTAGTGCGCTCTTTCCTTGAAGTGAGAGTCGGAATTTTGTAATCTCGCGGACCACTTGGAATCCAGTAGGAATTTCGGGAAAAATCCTTGATGAAAAGATTTTAAATATTATCGCGGATATAACATTGAGTTTAGCCGGCGGGCGAAGTCGCTCGGGCCTTGTTTACACTTATTGTTGGCTTTGTTTGAACGTTCGAGATATCTTTTTTTTTCTGCCTTTTCATGTTAGCGCTGGGATTGTATTATCTTCTTGTCGACGTGTAGCGGTCGTGCGTGTTTACGAATTCGGGGATCGGGAAGACCGTATGAGTCGAGTCAATCCCGAGGACGATTGGGTTTTTGTTTTGAATCCTGAACAGCTGGTCGAAGAATTAAATAGACGTAGACTCTCGACGGACGGGAGTTATTCTATTTTAACCGCCCGATTGTTGCGTCGCGTGCGTGACGATAGGGAGGGACTTCGAATATCACCTGCGGTTAGAGGGGACGGGATGTCGGATACCGAGCGTCTGGAGTTCCCGGAGGAGCCGATTCGTCCGGATAGTCCGATGCCGCGCGGCAATCCTTCAGGGCCGTTGCGCTCACTAGATACGCCCCGCACCCCCGGATATAGTTCCACGCGCAATTCGCCGGGAAATTCCGCGATGACTGCGTATAATGTAATGAGGAAGTGGAATTTGAAATTTTTGGGTGCGCGAGGGGAAGACGCCGAGACGTTTTTGATGCGTGTTGAGGAGGGTCGCGATTTAGTGCCTGTGGCGGATGAGGATATTCTCCGCTGCTTACCGTTCTTTCTGTCGGGTATCGCGCTACATTGGTTTCGCGGAAGGCGGGATCGATTATCGACGTGGGACGCGTTTCGATCTGCGTGGCGTATCCGATTCGGGGATCCGGACTTTCAGTTCGCACTTAGAGACGAGATAACAAGGTGAACGCAGGGAGAACAGGAGTCTGTGGCGGATTATTTGACGTGTCTGAGGGCCATGTACGATCGGTTGTCGCCGCCTTGGAGCGCGGCGGAACAAATTAGTTACGCGTTGCGAAACATGTTACCGCGGTTGCAGATCGCGATGCGCCGGGAGGAGGTGGACGATCTGGACGCGCTGGAGGACTTGGCGACCCGCATAGAGGCCAGTCATCAGTTAGCGCAACGTTATCGCGCCCCGCCGACGCCCGATAAATCCTTGTTCCCCGATCTAGCCTATCGATCGCCACACTGCATGAACAGACCAGCGCGTCGACAGGACGCGATCGCCGCGTTGGATGCCTCGTCGAATTCGGTCGAATCGAGGGCTTCCTCGCGCGAGAGAAGGATGGCGAAAGGATCACACCGCGAAAGCCTCGACCGGCCGAGCGACTGTGACTCCGAGTACGGCCTTCACGCCACCCTCGACCGACAGGATCCGACCGTCGCGTGTATCGACCGCGAAATGTTGGAACTGCGACGGCATTGGTCATCTATCGCGCGATTGTGAGGCCGCGCCGCGCATGCATTGTTATCGTTGCGGTCGAGCGGAAGTAACTTTGCGCACATGTCCGGATTGTTCGGGAAAAGAGTAAGGGAGTCGATTGATAGGGGGAATCCGACTCCTACCCCGAAAATATCCCCTTTTCGTGTCGAGCAGACTCAAGGCGAATTTTCGTATAGTGCGTTTGGTGGTCGTAATGAGTCATCGTTATTGTTTTTACGTGTCGAGATTTTCGGAAACGAAATACTTGCTTTGTTGGATTCCGGATTGAGTCGCACGTTTATGGGACCGTCCACAGTCGAATTGGTGGAGAGATTGCGTGGGCAATTTAGAGGTTCGGACGGCAAGCGTGTAACGACGGCTACGGGTCAAACCACGCGGATAAAAGGGGAACTCGAGGTACCGATTAAGCTCCGCCATCGAGTCGAATCCTTGAAAGTTTACGCGTTACCCACCCTAGCCTTACCGTGTATACTGGGAGTGGATTTTTTGTCCATGTTTGGAATCGGTGTAAATTTCGCGACACATCGCTGGTATTTTTCGGGTTGTTCTAGTGTGGAGTATGATTTTGACACAAAGTCCGATGATTCCTTGGGCCGCGTACACGTCACGGGAGAGAGAACACTCTCGCCGAGTTTAGCGGGGTCACGGGGTAAAAGCTCGAGTTCGTAGGTCGCGAAGAAGTTTACCTATTTGTTGCGGGTTAGTGGAGATCTCGTCGGCCGAAGAACGTCGGTTAAGGGATTTTCTCGCGTCGGAGATCGTGGGGGATCCGAGCAAACCCGGCGTGACCAATTTGACCGAGCATAGGATAGACGTCGGGAATCACGCACCTATCAAACAGCGGTATTACCCGGTGTCACCCAAAATTCAAGAGGCGATCTATGCGGAAGTAGATAGAATGTTAGCCACCGGAATAATTGAGCCATCGAAGAGTGAATGGTCTAATCCGGTCGTGATGATAAAGAAATCCAATGGCACCTATCGCTTTTGCCTGGATTTTCGAAAGCTAAATGCAGTGTCGAAAAAGGACGCGTATCCATTACCTTACATGAACTCGATTTTGGATAAGTTACGCGCCGCCCGCTATATTTCCACGATCGATCTTAGTCAGGCGTATTTTCAAATTCCTTTAGAGAGTAAGAGCCGTGAATTAACCGCGTTTACGGTACCGGGGAAAGGCTTATTTCATTTTACCAGAATGCCGTTTGGTCTTACCGGGGCACCCGCGACGTTTCAACGGTTGCTTGACCGTCTTATCGGACCGGAAATGGAACCCCACGCTTTCGCTTATTTAGACGCTATCGTGATCGTGACGAGAACGTTTGAAGAACATCTGATTTGGTTAAAACGCGTGTTAGATCGAATTACGGAAGCGAACCTCACTATTAATCCGGAAAAGAGCAAATTTTGTCGATCTCAGGTTAAGTATCTCGGATTCTTAGTACAGAAGGAAGGATTAAAAGTCGACCCGGATAAAACCAAGCCGATTGTTGAATATCCACCGCCAAAGAACATTAAACAATTACGGTGTTTCATTGGAATGGCCTCGTGGTATAGACGATTTATACCGCAATGTGCGACTAAGTTAGAACCGTTGACGCGTCTCCTCCAGAAGAACTACTCTTGGGAGTGGGAGGATGAGCAAAATGCGGCATTTGAATCGGTCAAAACGTGTATTACCGCTCCGCCCACATTATCGTGCCCTAAATTCGAATTACCATTTGTATTACAAACGGATGCAAGTTCGATCGGATTAGGAGCCGTATTGACACAGGAATCGAGGGGCGGGGAAAACGTTGTCGCTTTTGGCGCAAGCCGTGCGCTATCGGAAGCCGAAAAGAAATATTCCACGACGGAACAGGAGTGCCTGGCAGTTGTATGGGCGATTTGAAAGTTTAGACCTTATTTGGAGGGTTATCATTTTAAAGTAATTTCCGACCACAGCAGCCTTCGATGGTTGCATAATTTAAAAAATCCAACGGGTCGGTTAGCGAGATGGGCTCTCGAATTACTAGAGTATGATTACGAAATCGAGCATCGGAAGGGGGCACTGAATCATGTCCCTGACGCATTATCGCGATTATACGAACCGGCGGAAGAATTATGTGCTCTTGCGATAACTGGAGACGAGTGGTATGACGCGCGCGTGCGAAATATCGAAAGAGAACCGCGTAAATATCCGGAATGGAAAATCGAAAACGGCCAGTTATATTTTCGAAAACCAGATCCAGTCGTGTCACAAGTAGTTGACGATTTAGAGCAATGGAAGGTCGTGCTTCCGAGAGATTTGCGCCGTGATGTTATTCGAGCGAACCACGATAACCCCCAAGCAGGTCACCTTGGCACCGAGAAAACTTATAGACGAGTTGCGAGGCAATATTATTGGCCCCGCATGTTTCGAGAAATCGCGGACTATACCCGTCGTTGCGATACTTGTCAGAGGACTAAAGTCGAACAGAACGTTCCTGCGGGATTGATGGGTCAAAGAAAGGTCGATGCGCCGTGGACGGTGATGGCTGCCGATATTATGGGCCCGTTTCCCGCCTCGAAGAGCGGATTCGCGTATTTGTTGGTTATGCAGGATTTGTTTACTAAGTGGGTGGAATGTTGCCCGCTGCGTAAGGCTAACGGGAAAAAGATCCGAGAGGCTATCGAAGACTTAATTATTAATCGTTGGGGAACGCCGCGTGTCTTATTGACGGACAATGGGACCGAATTCATTAATCGCGACTTAAAGGCATTCGCGGAAAAACATGAGATCGCGCATACTACAGTACCGCCGTATCATCCCCAAGCGAACCCGGTAGAGCGGGTAAATAGAGTGTTGAAAACCATGATCACCGCGTTTATCGAGCAGGATCATAGGGATTGGGACCTTCACTTAGCAGAATTTCGTTTCGCGTATAATTCGGCGTATCACACGTCGTTACAGGCCACGCCTGCATTTTTGAATTTAGGTAGGGAACCCAGCGCCCGAGCTCGAGGTTGGGAAAGCCGCGACCGGTAACTGGCGAGAAGAATGGAGCGGGTACAAGCTTTGCGAGACTGGGTAGTAGAAAACTTGGAGGCCACTCATCAGCGACAATCGCGTTATTATAATTTGCGTAGGCGTGATGTACGCTTTGTAGTGGGTGATAGAGTATGGAAAAGACAGCATGTATTGTCATCGGCAGCGCATGCCATCTCAGCCAAATTAGCAACGAAATACCATGGGCCGTTCACCATCTCGAGGATTTTGTCGCCAGTCGTCTATGAGCTGGCGGACGCAGAGAATAAGGTGATTGGGAAGACCCATGTCAAGGACTTAAAACCTTACATTGCCTCTAATCCATAGGGTGATCGACCAGTATCGTTTCGACAACGGCGGCATGGAGTTCCGCCAGTTCCTCCGCGAGTGTGCGGAGTTAATGGAAGCCACTGCCGACCGCCACCCGTATTTTTGGGCGGGGTTGCGGGAGGAGTTGGGTCGCGCCCGACTGGCTCGGGGAAACCGAGATGAGAGGGCCACCCAGGTGGTCCTGGAGGGAACAGACCGCGCCATCCAGGCCAGCCCTATAGTCCAGGACCGGGCGACGCAGACGGCACCAGAGCCGGAAGAGTCGTCGGAGGGATCCTTGGAGGCTCGGGGTCGTGAACCGACCCGAAGGGTTATCGTTCCGCCCCGGGGATGCTGGAACTGCGGGGGCCAGCACCGCTATAGCGAGTGTTCCCGACCCATTCGGACACCCTTCTGCTTCCGGTGCGGGCACCCCGGGATCACCATCCGGGACTGCCCTCAGTGCCGGGAAGAATGGCGAGCGGAAGACTCCCGTCGAGCCGGGCGTTCTCGATCCGAGGACCCACCGCGTGGACAACCTTCGCTGAGGGGCCGTATCCGGGGCCTCAACTAAACCGCGACTCGCGGGACCTGGAGGAGATGACGTCGGCGCCGAAGAGGCCGAGCAAGGCCCATTTCCTTTTTTTCTTTTCTCGACTATTTTTTTTGTGTGTGTTTTTCGTTATTTATTTTTTTTTCTTTTCCTTTACTTCTCTGTTTTATTTTTTTTCTTTTCTCTTTGCGACATTTTCTTTTCCGTTTTGCGCCCGTTTCGTCTCGCAGTTGTGGATCCGCGCGGCTCTTCCCAATTGTTTTTGTATGGGCTACGCCCCGGAAAGCCGGCAGTGCACTGAGCGCCCCAGTTACATATTGTTAAAAAAAAAAGAGAGAGAGAACATTAAAATAATCTTATATTCCTAACGTAGCGTAATCTTCTTTACCCATACCCCTCACCCGAGCAAAGCGCCTGCGAGCGCTATGACGTGGGCGTACATTAAAGACTACGGCTGCAGAGAGACGAATGCTTACGATCGAGCGAAATGGCGCCTAGTCGTGTTTTTTTTTCTGTTATGTTGGTTATCGTCTGCTTAATGTTTTTGAGCCAATACTCTGGAGGTTTCGGTGGTTTCCGACGCCCGAAAATCCGAATTATTCTTATGGTGGCTGTCGGGATGACCGGCGCGATCTCTCTTGGGAGTGGGGGATGTGACGTTGCCGTCTCGCGCACGTCCACCGGATCTCTCGCCGGGCGCTAAGCGCGGGAAAGCGCATCCGCGCCGGTCCCGACCGTTCGAACCGTACCGAGAT
>JBCEZY010000122.1:2380863-2401287 GCA_039654445.1 Cataglyphis savignyi | reverse complement strand
TAATAAAGTATTTTTTCATTGAGAATTTTTTGAGTTATTTTGTATCTTAATCTGACATATTTTAGTATAAAATATAATATATATATATATATATATAATATAAAATTAATGCATTAAATTTTATTAAATGTTACAAATTCCATGCTAAAATTATATATATTTATGAGTAATAAAACGTATCTATAATATTATTTATTTATTCAGTTACATTGATTATACAATACTACAATTTTTATATTAGACAAACACATATAATGCATATTTTCAAAAAATTGAATTATATTTTTTAGATGGACGATATTGCTGTACTTGCTCATATTGCAAATCAAGATGTTACACCTCGTGTTGTCAAACTTGAAAAAGAAAATCAAGATCTGCGAAATAGTATGTATAATACATTATTATAATTAATAACAAATGGTATATCTATATGAAATAATATGAACTATAACGAAAAAAAATAACGTATAATGTACAAAAAATAATTTAATATTTATTATACTTATTCATTTTTTAAATTAATCTTCTTTAATCTAACTTTTCTACAAATATATTTTTGATCTTGATATATATATGTTAAGATTAATGACTTTCAGTAACATCTAGAAGAATCCAAACTTAATTTCACTTTTAAATTAGAAATAAATTTTATTTAAGTTAGAATTTCTTAGAGTGGGGATGCAGAAGAAAGGGTTTCTTTTCCACTCATGCATGCATATGTTTTCACTTAAATACTTAAATATACAACTAACATAGAATTTATGTTCGGAAAAATTTAGAGTGTCACATTTAAGGATGTTTTGGCTATACAATAATAGCAAAAAACTGTCAAAATTAAAAGAAAAGTATTTTATACTGTGTGAAAAATCAAATAAATCCGGATTATGAAAAAAATTAAAGTATCAAAATTATGTGATTTTGACGTCATTGTAAAAGAAAATAGTTGTGAATAATTTTTCTAATTTATATGATAAAAACTTTTGATCGTGAAAATAAAAATTTGAAATCAAGTGTAAGAAAACAAAAACGAATAATTTGCAGAAAGAGAGGAAGAGATAGATAATATTTTTCTACAATTTTTAGTAAATAACTTTTAAACGAATAAGTAGATTTATATTTTTTATAAGAATCAATAATTTTAAACTTAAATAATTTTCAAACCGTGAAGAGAATTGTGTTCAGATTTTGCACAGATATTCAGAAGAAATAGAACAATCTACGAAATGCTCTTGTCAATATTTCGACATATTACACACATGTCCTTAATATTTGTTCTTATTATTAATACTTTAATTATTAATAACTTTTTAATAAACAACGAACGATTAGTTAATATCTTTTGGATATTATTCATGCTCATGTACTTGACAAAACATATGTCAAGATTGGATACATGTCAATTGGACATTTTTTTAAGATAGAATATTATGTGCCCATGCGTGCGATTATATCTTAAATGTACATTGACTAATATAGAAAATTCTATTCATTAGACTTATTTTGTTAATAATTTTTTAATGAACAATGAGTGACGGCTAAAACTTTTTAAAATCTTTTCAAATATATGAATTAAAAATGAAATAGTTATTGTAACGGTGAAATTAAATCTGGAAAAAATAGACTTTTAAATAAAGCACTTTATTACGCTTCTTAAATTTGTACTGCATGATGCCCGCCCACTACACCACATTATTGATCAAATTTTTAATTTATATCTCAATATAATACGTTAGAGAAAACAATGATAAAGTTTTCAGCTTAGTTGAGTCTCATAAATATGTTAGAATAATGTCTCATTTTTTCTTTTTTTAATAATTAATCCAAGTTTTATCGATATCTGTGTTATATTAATATTTTTATGTTTACTTAAAAAATAAACGTTTTCGACTTATATTTTTGATTTTTTTACTCAGTATGTGTTTTATCTATCGTATAAATATTGATTAGTTTTTTTAATACCTTATATCAATAAACATTTTGATGGTTTTTTGTAATACTTTATATCAATAAACATTTCAAAGATTTTAAAGATTGTAATAGATAACGATAAATATATAATTAAAAGAATCTATAAAACCTAAAAAATATTTTTAAATAGATATTTTTAATAGATATTTTTTTTTAATAGTGATTCAGGATTTGAAGAGTTCTTTTGAAAAATTGGTACAACATGTGAAAAGTTTTGAAACATTGGAGCAACGTGTGAAGAATCTTGAAGTACGCATGCCCTACTTAGCAATTTGTCCTGCGAAACTCAAGGAATTATCGGATACAGAACAAGAATCAGAATGTAACAAACATCAGAAGCAAAACAAAGACAAAGATGATGATAATGATGATGTTGATCTATTTGCTTCAGACTCAGAGGTAAAATAATATAAATAAAACTGGTATTAATAATATAAATATAAATAATTGGTATTAATCGGTTTCTTAATTTAAGATGAATATTTAAGTTTAATTTTATATAACATTAATAATTTAATATTTCTGATATTTCATAATTAGTGAATGCTAGGAGATGTGCGAATATATATATTACATACATTTATTATTTGGCATACACCAGATATTCCCATAATACTGACTCATCTCATACTGAGTATATATGATATTAGTATATTCTATGATACTAATACACTGACAGAAATAAAAAAAAGAACTTTTTATAGATGTTATACAAGATGAAACACAGACTTATATAAATATTGCGACGATTTTTTCCTCCGCGAACTCTGCGCACGCCGTCGCGATTTCTCCGTCGCGCGGATGTTCGGTTGCGCCGATGAATGGGAGTATGATTCACCGGACGGGAGATGCTGGAAAAGGGATCGTCGTAAAAAAAAGAGAATCAGGATATAATTACACGCCGGGAGGGAACGGGGTGGAAGGTGTTCCGCGCGTGCCGTGACGAAACCTTAAAATTCGCGAAAATTTTAATTGGGTGTCAGATACGGTCTTGCACGTATCAATTTGCTAAATACGCGAAAGAAAGAAGTAGATTTCGTCGCGGACGGACTAGCTCACCTAACGGTAGAGAGGCAGAGCGTATGTTGAACGAACGCGATATAAAGGCAAGAAGAAACAAAGACAAAGCGACAAATACACTAAAATGAAAGTAAACTCGTGAGGTAACAAGAAAATAACAAATTTATTACGGTAAAAGATTCATGTCTGGATGAATAAATCATAAAGAAGCGGTGAATTCGTGCGGTTATTCAACGACGACAAATTCGCGGAAGCGAGACTGGATATGAGAGACAATTAAGTGCCACGGAAAATAAGACGTCGTTAAATCAAGGGCCTATGCCCGGGCGCAATTATACCGAATCGATTATCGGACTCCTCGGGGATTGATAATATATCGCTTGCTATCTTAACATGCCGCACGTCAACCATATGTATCTAGTGCATCCCTAAGCATGCACCGCACAAATATAGCTCACAACTATAGCTCGGTCTGTATTTTACGTACCAACCGCGAAATCACTTTATCGCTCATCCATCTCACGCATATAATTCAACAAAAAGAATAATATCCGCACGAAACACACTCACACTCGACAGACTTACTCACGCATATCAGACTTAGACGCTAGACGAGCGAGAAAATTCGCGACTATTATATTACGCCGTATTACCGAGCCGAAATCTCCAGAAAGACGATACATGCGGTATAAAATGGGCAATACTAATTGAATCCGCGAAACCAATGTTTGGGAAGCTTCGGAGCTCGAATCGCTTGCCGACGTGGCCATGTCGCAGTCACAATTATGTTAAGGATGACGCGATAAACATTAAAATTCCGAGCGGAACGCGAAAATGCGGTCACGACGGCAGAACGTACGATTTCGATATCGCAAACGCGCGTGGCTATGATACAAGGAGATACCTCATCGGCAATGATGCTCTCTTCTTGGGAGTCCGGGAGTCTGGCGGCTTCTCCACGTCTAGTCTCGTTCTTGGGATTCGTCGGGATCCGGCCGCAAACTCTCGCTCTCGTCCGGGATCTTTCCACCCACACTTGTTTTGTTCTCGATAATCGTCCTCGCCACACACATCGTCTATCGCACGTTAACGTCCGCGCCAGTCTGACCGAGAATCGTCGTGATCTAGAATCGGTAACGCGGGGCCAGCCGGAGATGCGCAATCGGAGTGTGTTATCACGACCAATCGCGTGATAACACTCGAGGCAGCCGCCGGGCGATACGTTCATGATCATACTGGGGGCGCGCATATCCCCAAGATCGCGATCAATAATTTTCGCAGGGCCTATCTGAGGGGGCATCGGCGGGTCCCATTGGAATCTTGGGATTGAAATACGCACTGGCAATCCTTGGCGACTCCTTTTTCTCCTACCGCGCCTTGCGGCGGTGGAGCTCTTTCGGGGTCCTTCGGGGACACGTCTTCGCGCAGTCCTGCGTCCAGACGCAAGGATCTCCTTGTCCTCTCGCGCTTCTCACCTCACGCTTCCGAATTCAGCTCTTGATAATTCCCTTCCGTCTTATGTTCTCTCGAAGGTCGCCCCTCGTCTTCTGAGCTGTTTTGATGGTTGTTTTCCCGATCGCTTTCCCGTTTCTCCAATAAGGCTCCCATATCGTATTGAAATAATAAAACAATAATTGAAATTAAAAATAACGAAATAAATCCGACAAATAACGCCTCTCTGGAGATTTCGGTACGGCTCTCGCGATTTTCGATTGGCGCGGGCGTGTATTCCGCGCTCAGCGATCGGGAAGAGATCCGGTGGACGCGCGCAAGATAGCAACGTCACAATATATATATATATATATATATTGCGACGACTTTTGCCTTTGCGAACTGTCGAACGCGGCGCGCGTCCGCCGTCGCGATTTCTCCATCGTACGGATGTTAGGGTTGCGCCGACGAATGGGAGTGAAATTTGCCGTGCGGAAATTGCGGGAAAAGAATTGTTGTCAAAAACGCGAGGCAGAAGGAAAAGATATACGTGATGGGAAGGTACGGGGTGGAAGGTGTTCTGAAGGCGCGTGATGAAATCTTTAATAATTTGCGAAAAAAAGCGTTAATTGGGCGCTAGATACGATTTTTTATGCATTAAGTCGCTAAATACGCGAGATAGGCGCGAAAAAGACGCGAAAGACTGGAATAGATTCCGTGCAGGTGGACTAGCTCACCTAATGATAGAGGAGCAGGTCGTATGTTGAACGAACGCAAAAAGGAGGCAAGAGGCAACAAATATAGAGCGACGAACACGCAAAAGAAAATAGTAGAAACATGCAATTCAACAAAAAGAAATAACAGATTTATTAGTTTTACTGAGTGAGTCCAGATGTATGGACAATAATATACCGCGAACCGCGCTGATCCTCGGCTACGGTGTTCCACGGCAGCGAGACTGAGTAGTAAAGAAATCCTTGCTC
The DNA here is from genome assembly GCA_039654445.1 of Cataglyphis savignyi. NCBI lineage: Eukaryota > Metazoa > Arthropoda > Insecta > Hymenoptera > Formicidae > Cataglyphis > Cataglyphis savignyi. The sequence goes on along the minus strand of JBCEZY010000122.1, from coordinate 2,395,885 downwards.
CGCGGAAATTAGAATGCTCGTAATTAATGATTGGTCGGGCTTTTTCCCGCGCGTAATTATACAGGCGATCGGCGATCCTTTTGGACCGATAATATTTCGCTCCTTATTCTTACATGGCGAACGCAACTCACATGCAATGTAATTGCGAGCATACGACTAGCATAAATCAATCGCAATCTGTATCCAATAAGTTGAACCGCGAATCATTCTATCGCTCACATACACAAAATCATACGATTCAACGATTAACAAAATAAAAAAAATATATATAGTCGCGAAACACACTCACTTTCGACACCATATAAATCATGCATACACGACTTAGACGCTAAACTGGCGAGAAATTACACGACTAAAGTATTATGCAAGTATTTGTGTTCCGCAAACTTCAGAGAGACGCTACATGCTTCAGAGGACATGCAAGCAACTAAATTCGTGGAAACCAAGACTTTGGACGTTTCGGACCTCGAGCCGCTTGCCAACGAGACGCTATCGAAATTACTCGATTTTCGACATGAAAGACACCAAAATTTTGAGCTCGGCTCGAACACGAAAATTACATGAATTCCCGGCCACGACAGAACGATCCGACTCCGATATCGCGATCGCAGATGACCGTATTAAAAAGGGATAACCTCATCGGATCAACCGCTCTCCTCCGCAGACTAGGAGACTCGACGGCGTCCTCTCTGCTCGATCTCTCACCTTCTGCCGGATCACTCTTCGCGGCCAGCCGGTGTCTCCTCCGACAGTTCACGCTTGCTACGATTATCTCGTGGAAACTAAGTCTGAGCTAGTCTGCTCCGAGATCGCCGCGATCGAAAGTCAATAGCGTGGGACAGTCATATATATATATACATATATATATATATATATATATATATATATATACATATACATATATATATATATATAAATTATTAGTGTGCGCTACCATTTCGATTATTGCACATCGCGAAGCGATTAAACTTTGCTTTTTTTTAATTTAAAATCTTTTGCATTAATTTTCAGACGAACGCGTAAGAAATGTGCTCTCAAACTTTAACACAATTTCTTTCTCATATACACACACACACACACACACACACACACACACACACACACACACATATACAGGGTGTTCCGGAACAACTTTTCGTCCGTAAAATGACGTATTCCTGATACAATTCTAAGACGATTTTTCCTTTACCAAAATTTGAATTGAAGCGTAATTTTTGAGTTACAAGCAAAAATAGTTTAGCAAATCACGCGTCGAGTACAGAAGGCAGGCAGCCTTCTGTCGGGCGCGCCGCGAGCGGCCGACGCAGCTGACTGTCCGACATATGATTACCACCGCATGAGTCGCTAACTATTTTATCTTATAACAAAATAATGCTTTAAATAAAATTTTGGTAACGAAAATGTCTTAAAATTACGTCAGGAATACGTGTTTCTTAAAATAACGTCATCTTAGCAAAAGTTGTTCTGGATTGCCAGCTATCCAGACGCTGCAATCAGTTGATTGCTACATGCGATGTGTATATGGCAGAGTGTGTGCGTAAAAGAAAGAAAGAAAGAAAGAGAGAGAGAGAGAGAGAGAGAGGAAAAGCAAGAGAAGGAAGGACAGACATTTAACACGCATACACTTTTTCTCTTGCTCTTTTTCTCTCTTTTACATAAACACTCATACACTCTCTCATTCAGTCACTCACTCACTCATCTCCTCACTCACAGCGTAGCGAATCTTCATGCTACGTATTATTGTTAACTGCTGCACGGTTATTATTATAGGACTGCAGAGACTGCGCGAATATTGTTATGTTGCCTCGCGCTGCGAGAAACGTGACATGTAACCGTGCAAGTTGCGACGTGCAGGTAGTGCGTAATTGACGCGAGATGAGACGAATGATCTTCTAAAATCTTCGCATTGCTAATGCGGTAGAAAACGTGAAACGTATGACGTACTTAAAAAAATTAATTATTTATCATAATTAATAACTATTTCTAATTATAATAATCAATTATTATTTTAAAAAGCATGTATTATACGCTATTACTTTTTCGAAATTATTGCATTCACGATGCAAAGATTTCAATCAATCGCAAGATCGCCATACACACATCGCGTGTAGAAATCAGCTGATTGCAGCATCTGACGACTGGTGATCCGGAACAACTTTTGCTAAGGTGACGTTATTTTAAGAAACGTATTCCTGATATAATTTTAAGACATTTTCTTCTTTACCAATATTTTATTTAAAGCATTATTTTATGTTATAAGATAAAATAGACTCATGGTAATCACACGTCGGACGGTCAACTGCATTGGGCGCTCGCGGCGCGCCCGACAGAAGGCTGCCTGTCTTCTGTACTCGACGCGTGATTTGCTAACTATTTTTGCTTGTAACTCAAAAATTACGTTTCAAATTTTGGTAAAGGAAAAATTGTCTTAGATTTGTATCAGGAATACGTAATTTTACGGATGGAAGGTTGTTCCGAAACACTCTGTATATACAGGATATCCCAAAAATTTTTGGGACACACCTGAAATGTGAAGGTAGATTAGGCAAAACTGAGTCGAAAAGTTCTGTACCATTTTCTTCTTTAACGCTTCAGAAAGAAGTTATTATTGAGTGAATTCTGGTCAATCATCGATCTTTACTCAAGCGCACGTTGGTGAGCCACGCGTGTGATAGTGTGCATGAGCGTTCAGCTGTTACAGCAGCGCATCATTAACAGGCGCGCGGTTCATTGACGTGTATTCGGCTAAAGATCGGTGCTGATTAGCCAGACTTTACTCAATAGTAACTTCTTTCTGAAGTGTTATAGAGGAAAATGGTACAATACAAGACTTTACAAAATACAAGACTTTTTGACTCAGTTTGGCTCAACCTATCTTCACACTTCGGGTGTGTCAAAATTTTTCGGACACCCTATATATGTTCATTTAATTTTTAACAAATAATTAAAATAATAGACGAGTGTTTATACGACCAGACTGGCAATTTATTATTTAATTATCATATCACAACGTTTCGACCGTATGGTTTTGGTTCTTATCAAGTGAAATTAAAATAACAATACTACAAATAATGATAGACACGTTATAATAGACACGTTATAGAGAAAAAGTAGAAAGAGAAAAATCGAAATGTCAAATTGACATTGTGTCAATCACTATATTTGGAATACTGAGAACGACTAAATGACCTTTATTAACTTGTCGTATGTTATTTAAATTCTCTGTATTTTTTGGGAGTTAATAGTGTTGTCAAATTTTTTAATAAAAAACATTTCATTCTTTTTTAAATGTTTTTCGTTATGCAAAATATCAGGCGCTGACCAATCGAAGTCATAATTAAATTCTAATTTGTGTTTGCTTATTACGGATAGATTATTTGCATTTTTTTATTATTAAAATGTTCCTTGACCCGGGTGATCAAGTATCTTTTTGTCTGGCCAATATATGAAGCATATGAACCACATGGTCGAAACGTTGTGATATAATAATTAAACAATAAATTGCAGCCTGGTCGTATAAACACTTGTCTATTAATTTATCTACTGGCGACATTTTTAAAATTAAACATAAGGAAATAATTAAAATGATTAAAATGATTTAAATGATAGTTCTATCAGGTTATACGTTTGTGATTTAACATGGCAGCTATTATAATTGTCCAATCAAGAAGTGGAACAAATTCACGCTTCTCTTATAATGTAGGATTCTAATAATAATGAATGATTTTTACTTGTTCAGACAATTTCTGTCTGAATAAGTGAAAATCGGACATTTATCGGTTTATTTTTCAAAAATTAATTCATATCTGAATATCCGGTACGAGAATCATAGCAGAAATTAAAGATAGAAATAATTACAATGTTATTAACCACATTTTGCAGGCATTATATGCGCTCATGACAAAAACTTGAATACGGGTAAGAAAGTAAATATAATATAATAGTCTGTCGCATAACGGTAAGCGAATAAACTATATTATTTCAGTATATTATGAATGTTAAAAGCTGCAGCTTCTGCTTGTTTCTACTGCCAATTTGTCATCAGATTGTGCGCGTGCAAATCTTGCTCGATTCTGCCGATAATCTGACATCAAGTCATATTAGCAAATCTTGCTTGATTTCAGCTAACAATCTGTCGTCAGATTGCGCGCACGCAGATTCTGCTCGGTTTCTACTATTTGACATCAATTTATGCAGATCCTCCTTCGTTTCTACTTGAGCCATTTCAAAAGTAATGCACGTTGTAATAACACCGCTGGATGATGCACCCCCAATAAAATTTTTGGACACTTGTAGTGAAGAACGTAGTCTAACTTTTATAGTGCGTGTCATTATGAATTCACAAATGTTAGAAATGGCTTTTGCAAATACTTCAGATACTGTGACGTATGAAGATCAATAATCATAGATAAAGATTGAAATTTTATGTGGTCAAAAATTCAACAGACATTTACAGCGCTATAGTGAAGTTTGAGATGCTCAGATAGTATACCATTCTTGACGAACAATTTGCAGAAAAAAAAAATTTGGCCCAATGTACGATAGTTGATCTTGTTGCGTCATAGTATTTGAATCGTTTGCAAAGACCATTTCTAATACTCATGAATTTATAATGACACGCACTATGGAAGTTTTTTAGATTAGGTATTGCTTCCTGAAGTTATCCACCACACAATTGTCCAAAAATTTCGTTCAGATTGCGTCATCTAGTTCGCGGCATTACTGCAATGTGCATTACTTGCGAAATGACTCATATATTTCGAATCTGTTATGACAATTCTATCCTGCTCGGTTTTTGGAGTGAGTCTCTATTGCGATCGGACACGACACAATTTCCCGATCGGACACAGACTCGATCGGACACAAGGCCCGATAGGACTCCGGCTCGATCGGACACAGGCCCAATCGGGCACAGATACAGCTATACCAAAGTACATGCATGGACAGGAAGCACGAGCTCGCGCGCACACACGCACACGGGGGGGGAGGGTACAAGGGGGACCTGTGTCGAAAGTGTCGTGTACAATACGAATTGTAACCATATGTGTCCGATCGAGCCGGTGTCCGATCGGGAAATTTTGTCGTATCCGATCCGTAATGTGCGCAAAAGGGACGATCCCGGTTTTTGCTACTAATCTGCTGTCAAATTATGTCAGCAAGTTTTGTAACATTTTTGCTGACATTCTACTATCATTATCAGATATAACAGATTTTGTATACAATCTAGAATTTTTCTGCTGACAAAAATTTGTAAGACGTTTGGCAAAATATGTTCGAACAGACTTGGCTATCTAGGTGTGAAATCTTAATCCAAGATACTTTTAACCACTGAACTATTATATACCATACTGTAACATGCACAGCTCTGCTGATTGACGATCATAAATGTGAGATTGCGAGAGTTGTAACTTTTCAGATCTGTTCTTGTCTAACTACGTCGACCATATAATCAGATGTACTATCCGTTCTTTATCTGTGAAAACTAAGTCCTGTTTTTATCATCGACATATAGTATTGGACAGAGCATGGAATGAAGCAAAACCATGTTGACAGACATAGAAAGAGATAAGACGACGTGGGAGTAGTAAGCGACTCATGGCGTTACGAGGCCATGAGCCGCTTACTTGTTTTACATAATAAGCAGGCAGAAATCATTATTACTAATTTGTAATATATTACTTTTATATGCTCATGTACATTTATATACGTTATATATACATAAGTAGCAATAAGATTGTTTCTTATAAGGATAATTATAAATACTATTCCTCTTTTCTTTAGATAAAACTCAATCAATAAGAAGAGAATAAAGTGAGAGGTCCGTGCCTCCACATCTATTTTTCTCTTTCTAGATCTCTCAACATGAAAGATCAAAGAAATCTTGTCGCTTGCTCCATCCAGTCGATGATTCTTATCATAGCTTAATGTGTAATTTTTTAAAATACACTTTACATTTTTCATATATATTTTAATTCTCTGTTTCTTAATGTTTTCAACCATAAAAATAAATGGTTGCGTGGTTTCAAAGATCGTGTGTAATTGTGGGACGATGTTTTCAGTCATGGTAGTTCACGGGTAAAAAGAGACAGGTCTGAAAGGTTACAGCTATCCTTTAGTAACTGCGGATAGTAATAGTGGAGACATGGCCGTGTGCGTTCCAGTATGGTATATAGTTCAGTGCTTTTTAACTGAACAGCTGGTGTATAAATAAACAGCACCATCTTGCTATTAAGTTATGAACTGATTACGAATTATACTGCACATAATTTGGGGTGAGATATTATTGTATCTTTTAATTCTAGAATGATCTTCCGCAACGATATTCTTTATAATGTTCTTTTTTTCAATATCTGTGAGTGTATTCTCATATTTATATAAATCTAGTACATTCAATCTTCTTCTATGACTTATTAATTTTCCTTTGAATTATTACTATTTTTGATAAAAAGTTTTACTATATTTTTGTAGGGAGAGGATACTGAAGCTGCTAAAATTAGAGAAGAGCGACTTGCCGAATACGCTGCCAAAAAATCCAAAAGTACGTAGTATAAATCAGTATCATTTTCAAATATATTATTATTGGTTTTTTTATATTATAGAACCAGCTTTAATAGCCAAATCAAACATTATTTTGGATGTGAAACCATGGGATGATGAGACAAATATGAAAGAAATGGAAAATGCAGTGCGAAAGATCGAAACTGATGGTCTTCTTTGGGGTGCTTGTAAGTTTGTGTCAATATATAATTCAATTTTACATGCAAACAATATAAATGATACTTATATGTATTTTGTAGCTAAACTTGTACCACTTGCATTTGGAATTCATAAGCTTCAGATTTCGTGTGTTGTGGAAGATGACAAAGTATCGGTGGATTGGTTGGTGGAACAGATTCAAGAATTAGAAGATTATGTGCAAAGCGTCGATATTGCGGCTTTTAATAAAGTGTAAAAATATTACATGAGTTAAATTATAAAGATATCGGAAATAAGCATAAGTTTATGTGCCATTTCTGCATTCCATTAGTAGTATTTATAATTGAAAATTATCTTACAGTTGTATCTTGCTTTATTATTTGAATTAAAAGATAATGATATTCTAAGAAAATTCAATATATTACAATTTAGCTATTTAAAAATTAAGCGGCATATAACAGATTCAATTAAATAAATAAATAAAAAAATGCATTATGGTGTTTGATAGTATTTGATAATATCAAAGTTTACTTTTTCCCTCCAGATTAAAAATTTTTTTTTTATTTATACATATTTCTGAAAAATTAGAGTGAAAAATTATATATATTAAAAATAAAATTATTTAATTATAATTTTTTCATATTATAAATAAATATTTGTTGAATATAATTTTTATGCATTTGCACATGTACATATGTATAAGATCCTGCTGTCAAATTATGTTAATTTTATAACATCAAACTATCATATGTCTATATTCATATAAATGTATATGCATACATGCATCAAACAGCATATTTTTGAGTACATTGAAAGGTGACTGAAAGATTACATTATCTTTAATACTATTGAGAAACTTTTGTATACAATTAGCACTACAATCATTTAATGAGTATATAACAAATCAATAGATGTGTAAACGCGACGTCACATTTCGGAAATTGATATAATTATTATAGTCTCAATTTGTGTAAATCAACGTTTTTACAGAATTCCAAAGAATATTTTTATAGAATATTATAGAATTTTGAAATTCAAAGTTTACATTTTAAAAGTTTGAATTCTTGGTGTGACGAAGTGAAAAGACATAAGCACATAAATATATTTTTTTATTAAATTAAATTTTATGTGATAATATATAATAGTGTGTTCTTGATTGAACGGATTTTAATCATACTAAAGTTAACGACATCATTGCATCATCTCTGCCAATAAAAGACTTGAATTTTTGGTAACATAGTGATTATTCAAAATGACAGACTAAAAATCTGGATACATCTTGATAATTTTAAAATAGAATCAGAGGATTAAAATTTTGAAATATGTTATGGTTTTATAAAAGCTATTTCTTGGCCAGAGTAGACCATTAATTTTCAGCAAAAGGATGAGAATAACTTTAAAACCTAAAAAGCCCAGTTTATTTTAGACTTAAAAAAGTCGATTTTTATTCTTACATTTTTTGAAAGTATTTATAAAAAATATATCTTTTAAATTTTATTAAAAAATTTGCAGAATTGGAATTATAAGATTTTGAATAGAATAAGTTTATTTATAAACACTTTTCTGAAAACATTTTTTAAGGATGTTTTTGTATGTATAATAGTAAATAATTAACAAAATTTAAAAGAAAATGTATTTCTTACATTTATATTGTTTGAAAAATCAAACAAATAAATTGGAATTATGAAAAGAATTAAAAAAAAGTATCACAAAATAATATGGAATTTTAACGTCTTTTTAAAAGAAAATAGTTGTAATTAATATTTTTCTTAATTTATAGTCAAATCTTTCGATCGTGAATATTCCCTGAAATCTGCAAAAAACAATGAAAAACGTGTAATTTGCAGAAAGAAAAAGAGATAATATTATATAAGATAATAATATTTTTCTACAATTTTTAGTAAATAACTTTTAACGAATAAGTGGATTTTAATGGATATCAAGTTTTGCATAAATATTTATTAGAGTTTTCTAAATATATGTGAAAATTTTTATTTTATTGATAATATTTTTTCCTTGTCAAATTTGTCAATAAATGCGATTTTTCATAAGAATTGTAACTTTAAAACAACATATTTAAATATAAATGGCAATACGAGCCAAGCGCGGATATTGTTAGCGTAAAATAAAAATTTTTTATTTATTCTAAAACAATATATTTTATTTATTATTGTAAAACAATTTAGCGGACGTTTCGGCCTTTTTTTGGGCCATCCTCAGCGCAAGTATTAAATAACTAAAGACGTAGTATTAGGTTTAAAACGCATAATAAATTAACTTTAAAAAAATAACTTTAAACTTAAATAATAATTTCCACCGTTAAGAGAATTGTGCTCAGTTTTTGAACAGATATTCAGAAGAATAGTAGAACAGTTTATGAAATTTTCATGCTTTTAATATTTCGATGTATGACACATCCTTAATTCGCTGCAAAATCCTCATAACTTTTGATCGCTTCAGTGAATCGACTCAGAATTTTTTTATAAATTTCTTAACATTTGTAAAAACATTCTGAACAATTTTGATTAAATTTCTAATATTTCAAAAATAGATACGAAACATTCTTAAACTTAGCAAAAGATTAATAGCATGCCAGCAAATTTAATTATGACTTTATCGTAGATTCCGCTCTGTTGCTTTTTCATTAAGTTTAATTTCTGGCAGCACGGTTTGCCGATATAATATAATAGAGAAAATTGAAGCAAAAATCGAGTATTATTTGCTATTACATTGTGACAGTAGAAACGTAACAAAAATCGAACATAGCCTGCTGTCACAACGACAAAAAATTTTCCAATCAAAAATATAATATCTCAGATAATAAAATGTTAGCAGCATGCGCGCAGATTTGCAGCAAATTTAATCACATATTAAAATCATAACCCGCTATATCCGCGTTAAGCTCATGTTTGTCACCAACAAAGCTTGCTGACAAACAATATAAGCAGATTGGCAGCAGAAACATAGTGCCTGTTTGCAATCTAATAAATTAGGTTTCATGAGACTCGAAAATGATAATTGATTATTGAACATCAATATTTATGGGACGTCATTTTCTGATGTTTGCATTAATAAGATATAAATATATGATATTAATAACGTATATTAATAACAACAATATATATCGAAAAATTTGAATAATTTAATTTATAAAATTGAAGATTATTTATATGGAAATTAATTTCTAAAGGGCACAGTATACATATAACCAATAGTAGCACTCCGTATCGATCTTTTTGTTGTTAGTGTTCGAAATCACCTGTCATGCCGCCATGTTCTTGAGCGCACTAATATTTAAATTGTGAGAAGAGAAGAGACAACTATAAAAAATGATTTTTATATTATTTAAGCAACCGCAATTTATATTTCTTTAAATCATAAATATCGCAAATTTGCAAATGTAACATTAAAATAATGCAAGTAATCATATAAAAATAAGTAAAAAATGAAATTTTGAAGGCTTCTGAGTAGTCGCCACAGAACTCTGAGGTGACGACATAGAAATAAAAATGTTGCGATAGGAATAAGTCCTGGTCCACAATAGGTGTAGTAAGCTTTAAACCGTAAGAAATTAATCAATCACAATTGAATGTGAGAAGAATAATCGAATATGATTACTACATTACATACTATTGTGGACCCGGGCTAAAAACTCTGTCCAACGACTTATCAAATAAGTGAAATGTGTTGGGAGTTTACTAACATAAACATAACACTACGTCATCGTGTATACGTGTAATTAAAATTGTGAGTGTGTGAGGATAGACAGTATAGGCACTGAGCGATCATGAAAACACTCGCGACTCGTAAATGTTCAGCTGTCGAATCAAGCGACGCGGTAGTGTCGCGACGCCAAATATATAAAAAATAACTTTCAATCTTCAACGGTTTGCCTATGTACAGGGGCTACGGCGCTATCAAGTAGCTTATCCGGAGTTTTAAATCAAATAAACTTTCGATTAAAATACCTCAGGAACTAAAGCCGTAATCAAAAATCTAACGGCACTTTTCTAATACAATATAGAAAAAACTTTGGATTGCGACCAATTTGAATAAGATTGGTGCAGTCAATCTTGAGGTATGATTAATCAGTATCAGATCTGTGACATTTTTCGTTGTTCTTTGATTTCAGACCCTCCTGTACATATGCTCGCACGCACACATGCAAAGCAATTTTGTGAGTTGTACCGCTTATGTACGATATTCGCTTGAGTGTGTAAATACGCTTCGAGAGACAATGTTGTGTATGTGTGTGCATACATATAATATGATACATAATAAGATTATAATCGCAGAAAAATAGAGAACACAAGTAAAAATATCAACTTACATTATATTACAACCACCATCATATGTGTCAGAATATATTTGATGCTATCAAGTAAGAAAAGTATATATTAGTTCTATATATAATTATATCTGTTTACATATTTATATGTATATTTACATATACATATATTTATTATATTTATTTATTATATATTTATATATCTGTTTATTTATTTATATATATCTGTTTATATATGTTATTTATCGTTATTTATATATTTTTCGTGATTATTCTGAATATTATCTAATCTAAATTATAGCGCTTATTCGGATACCGGCTCGATCGGACACAGGCCTGATTGGACACTGTAGCATGTATTTTGTAAGTTGTAAAGCGAGGTCCTGCTTACCGGCGGAGAGGGTGCGAGAGGGGCGCCGAAGGCCACCCTTGCACTCCCCGTGTGTGTGTGTGTGTGTGTGTGTGTGTGTGTGCGAGCGCGCGCGTGTTTCCTGTCCATGCATGTACTTTGGTATAGCGTCTGTGTCCGATCGAACCTGTGTCCGATCGGGCCGGTGTCTGATTGAGCCTGTGTCCAATTGCAATCATATGTGTCCGATCGGGCCTGTGCCCGATCGAGCCGGTTGGGTCTGTGTCTGATCGGGTCTGTGTCCAATCGAGTCTGTGTCCGATCGGTAATGTGCACAATCGAGACTCACTCTATATATATATATATTTATATATAATAGTTGTATAATGTAAATTAATTTTAATTTATAATTTTATATTATATATAACATATATAAATATTTATTCTGTTATGATATTTTTCTCTTATACATAAATAATATATAATAATCAATAATAATAATACATAAGTATAACGGTATAACACATAATCAATAATAAGAACACATCACTTTGCCGCATTAGTAAATCCATTTAATAAGTTATATAAGCGTGAGAACATGATTGGTTAAAACAAAAATAATAGAGTTATGTCAATGAGTATATTTATTTCGATAACGATATCGGAATCACATTTTATAACGATATCGTATCGCTACGCTGAGTTACAAAATAGGTTTGTTGTTATACTGTCGTTAGCGCAAGCGACGATCGTCGCTATATAACGATAACTACACCATCGTTATAAACTTAGAGAATAGGCCTGACATATATCAACCTCTTGCTTCCACAATTTGTGTATTTGATGCAATGTGCATGCGCGAATTTCATTGAGCCAATAGTATTATATATATGGTCCCACATATGCCAGCGCATGCGCATTGTGTACATGAATTGTGAAAGCGAGAGGTTGATACACATGATTGATCTACGTGAAAGGTTGATATACAAGAAATATGCGCGCGCGCATATAGTTAGTAGACATAATTTAAAAAAAATAAATTTATTTTAATCAACATGAAATCATTTGGAAAACACGTTTGTAATGTTTCTAACATTTAGGAAATAATAGTTTTTATTTATAGTATTTATTTTATAATAAATTTTCTATATAATTAATTTTCTATCAGCTAATAATTTGGAACTGGATACATAAGGTCAAACATGCAAAGCTAAATGGATGCTGCACTAGTATTCTGATTGGTCAATCGTACTAGATTGGTCCATTTTCTTAATGCATACTAATATGCATTATATTAATTTTCTCGCATATTTATATGCGCTTATTTTGTCTGAATATACCTTTATGGTTACCACTAAAAATTTTTCATGCGACAGGCGTGGTCTACAATAGAGTCGTAATTCGTAAAAAATGAGTAATTACAGTTGATATTCTCCTATCAATCAATCTAGTAAAATTGACCAATCTAAGAGCCTGAACACAGATTTTTGCATAAGCACATAACCATAAGCATAAGGAAATTGATTAGTCAATTTTCGTATCACCAGGGCACTTTTTTAAAGTCTAAATAAATTTTCTTTTGTTTTTATTAATATTTATTCTAATGATATATTAAAATCCTGTTACCTTTTTAAAGATAACAAACAAAATAAATTTTAAAAACCAAATTACATATTATTTCATTCAACATTATCTATTTTTTTTCTGTAAAGGGTATAACTTATTTCAATATACAATATACGCTATTGAGGTCTTCTGACGTTTTTACTAACGTATGTCCGAGATATTTCCCACGAGTTTTCATCACTGTACTGAAACGAGCGTCTCATGAATTCGCACCTTGAAGAACTGATCTCATGAAAAGACAACTTAATGTGATTTAATGGCGCGCGGTATGAAAAGAAGCTTGAGAGAGGTTAAGTAACTTGTTATGGAACATAATCTCGCGGACAAAAGTAAATCAATCATATAAGGATAATGTATCGCATAATTTGAAGTGATACAATCAATCAACATGCTTTCACGGATCATGAGGAACATCCTTACACGGAGTAAGAATCCTGCATTGTTAAAATCGCCGTGTAAGATTACAGATCTTGTGTCAAATCGTGTTAATTATACTCGCAATATTCACATCAGCGGATTTCGAGGTAGAGACGACAAAAAGAATGACAAGCCATCAGCTCTCGTGCTTCAGGCTTTTGCAAACGCTGAGAGCAAGGAGAAAGAAGCTTATTTGGAAATACTCCGGCAATACAAGAACAACAATGATCTCAGACGTGGTCATGTAGAATTTATTCAGATCGCCCTCAAATACATGGACGAGTTTGGCGTAAATCGGGATCTGGATGTGTACAAGACTCTGTTGGACGTGCTTCCCAAGGGTAAATTTATTCCCACCAACTTTTTCCAAACAATGGTAATGCATTATCCAAAACAGCAGTACGTAGCTATCGACTTGCTGTGCAAAATGGAGAAGAATTGCGTAATGCCAGACGTGGAGATGCAGGACATGCTGCTAAATATCTTCGGGAAACATGGTGCTCCACTGAAAAAGTTTTGGAGGATGATGTACTGGATGCCCAAGTTTGTCAACTTGAATCCTTGGCCTTGTCCCAGACCAGCACCCAAGGATCCACGAGTACTTGCGAGATTAGCAATGAGTAAGATATCTAGTGTAGATGTGCAGATTAAGATCGTAGAGTTTGAGACCAAGGATGTACAAGATGCTGTTGAGGATACATGGATTGTATCCGCCATGAGCAGCTTACAAGAGAAATTATTGAAAACGCAATCTCCTAGCAGTCCAATTTTTGTCGAAGGACCATATACAGTTTGGGTTGCAGATCAATGTATAGACTATTTTGTGCTGAGAGGAGAGATGAGAAAGAAAAAAGAGTATGAAGATATTGATGGTAAATAACTCTTGTTAATTGAATTGTCTATTAATTTAATGATGGATCAAATTTATATACATTATTTTTTTATTGATTTTATATGAGATCATATTACATAATTATATTAATTATATTGTATACAAATGTTCAAATATCTAAGCATAACTTTTTAGGAAAATATTATTGCACATTTTTTTTATAGATGTTTCAAATATTAAAATTCCTTTCTGGGATAAAAAGGAAATAATTCCTGCTCCTACAGTCCACGAGCAAGATGATGGCACATACTTTGCGATGTGCGCTACAGGTACATCTACGAAAGATTCTCTATTGTCCTGGATACGATGTCTGCAAAAACAGAATCCTATCTTAAATATAATCCCGATAATGTTTAAAGTGGCATCACTTCCAAAAGAACAGCTGTACATCGAAACTGAAAAGAGCAATGAAATAGTGCATACAAAAAATTAATGTCAAAAGTACAAATGATAAACTATTAAAAACTGAATATAGTAAAGTGATGCATATACAGGGTGAGTTTTTTAACTTGAGATTGCAAAATAAATTGTTAAAATAAACATTGTACGAAAAGTGTTCCAAATAAACCCTCAATATTTTCGAGGGAGCAATTCCATCCTGCAAAAGTCAATCGCCTACCGTCCACCCTGGAGGTAGTGCTGGGAATAACTTTGAAATCTTAAATGGAAACCTCTACTTTTTATTGCAGATTCGGATTCTACGTCAAAAAACAAGTAAATTTTGTCTAAACCTTTTTTATTTATTCTTGATAGA
>JBCEZY010000122.1:2343969-2361717 GCA_039654445.1 Cataglyphis savignyi | reverse complement strand
GTGCATGGTGTGCATCGTGGGCACGACCGCGTCGCGCTAATCGACTTGCGATACTCGCGAGTGCATCACCCCGGTGTTCGTCTCAGCTCGCGCCTGACCTTTGTCCACGGCACGTTCACTCGCGCGTCCACGCAACTTTCGCGCACAATATCATATCATATATTTTTATATAATTATATATATTTTACAAGATATATTTTGCAAATTAAAGGAATTCTAATATAATTATATATATTTTATAAAATATATTTTGCAAATTAAAGGAATTCTAATATAATAATATATATCTTGTAAGATATATTTTGCAAATCAAAGGAATATCAATATAATTATATATATGTTTTGCAAATCAAAGAAATCCTAATATAATTATACACATAAATTTTATAAGAAATATTTTGCAAATCAAAGGAATCTTAATATAATTATATATATTTTATAAGAAATATTTTGCAAATCAAAGAAATCCTAATATAATTATATATATTTTATTTGATATATTTTGCAAATCAAAGGAAATTCTAATCGTATTAATAATGATAAATGATTGTAATTAATTTGTACATAATATGAAATATTGTACATCAACTAATCTTTTATGTTTACGACGAACACGTCAAGTTTTTATATTTTGCTTTGTAAGTTTGTTTTACTTTAAATATTTTTTTTATCTTTATAAGATTTTTTTAAAGGGATTTCACTACTTTTTGTAATAATTATTTTTTATAAAAATTTATATTTTTTCTGCAAAAAATATATGCATTTTTAGCATTTCTAGGCCAATTGCACTTTTTTACTTTCAAATTATATATTAATTACCATTCGATGCTTTTAGCACGAACTATATTTGTGTATATGTCCATCAATTAAACATTTACCTTGATGAAAAATTTCACTAATAACTTTATATATATTTGCACCGATAGATATTTTTTCTGTAGGTGCTGCTTTAACTTTTAAGTCTGTTATTTTAATAGTTTCTATATCACTAATTTTAAATAATAATAATTGCAAAATGATAATATTTCCTGTTATCATTATATCAGTTTTTTTTTTAAGTACAGAGACAGCATCACAATTAGTACATATTTTTTAAATATTTTTCCAACGTGAATAATTATTTTGAGTAAAAGTTACGTTTAGGGGACACAGCCCCGATAATCTTGATCTTGACATATGTTGTTAAGGTCACCGTGTGTGACGTGAACCTTCAGAAGGTTTTAACCGCCGCTTTTTTATTAAAAAGTTATTAACTAAAATATTATTTATTGAATGTGTGGAATAAATAAATACATGAATGGACATAGGAATCTGATATAAAAAATAGTCGACGAGTATGAGAAAAAAATGAGAATTTTAATTAGTATTTAAACGATCTAATGGATACATAGAACTCATTATTTCAAAAAAGTCTCAATGTGTTTGTCAAAATTATGTATTTTTTTAAATAAAAATTCTGCTATATAATTCGTGAAATGATAATTACATGTGCCGTGGAGGAATACTTGCTCGCATGTGAACGAATGAAGGAAAAGCGTGCACACGCGTACATACGTACACACACACACATACACACGGGCCTTCGGCCCCCTTGGCACCCACCCCGCCGGTAAGCAGGATGGACCTCGTTTTAAAACTTACAAAGTACATGCTACATTGTAAAGCACAGTACTAATAATTTAGTGCAAATATGTTGTCCATTGTCCCTAACCCGTTCCTGAATCCCGTCTGATTCTGCAGCAACAATCCCTTTTTCTCCACCTCATCGCTTAATTTACTTGCCAGCACCGAAGCGTACATCTTATAAAGCGTCCAGGTTAGCGAGAATCCCCCTATACTCTTCTACCCTTTTCCCCTTCCCCTTTTTTAATATCGACACAATTACCCCCTTACTTATCTATCCATTTCTCCCCCTTCCAAATCTTATTACATTCTCCATACCCATTCCTCCAAGTTCTCCCCTCCGTACTTCCACACCTCCGCCGGGATTCCATCCATCCCTATCGCTTTATTATTTTTCCGTCTTCTAATCGCTGACTTTATCTCATTCCTACTTAAGCTCTCCTCCTCATTCATTCTAATTTCTACCCTCTGTCCTATCACTACTATCCCTCCCCCCAATAGATTCCTAAAATATTCATCCCACTCTTCCATTACTATATCTTCGTTTACCTTCCATCTCCTTCTTTCCCTATTCACCATCTCCCAAACTTGCCCTTCTGTTCTAATTTCTCTCAATTCCCTCTCCCATCTTTCCCTTTCTTCCTTCTTTTTTCCTCTATCAACTTTTTATATTTCCCTTTTGCTTCTCTATAGAGATTCCCATTCCCTCCCTTCTCTCTCCACCTCCTCAGCTCTCTTCTTATTATATTCTTTTCTTCCTTGCACTCGCTATCCCATTTCCTTCTTATCCCATTGATGCGCATCCATCTATCATCACTTCTTTTATCTTATCTCTCATATTTTCCCACACCTCATCATCCTCCTCCGCCATTTCCTCTACATTTCCTATCGCTTTCCTAAACTCTTCCTTACCCTCTTGCGTCCACACTTATTTTTTACTTGTTCTCTCCTTTCTTTCTATCTTTTTCTCTTCCCCCCTTTTATTCAAACTATAATTAGATAGTGATCGGAATCTACATTATCTTCCACCTCCACCCTGCTTGCCTGCATACTTATATCTTCGTCCTTCAATACATAGTCTATAACTGAATTACCGCTTACCTCCGTATACGTCCATTCCCCTCTACATCTCACTTCGTGCATCCATTAAATATTGTCCACCCTTTTTCTATCCATCTCAACAACTCCTTTCTCTCTTTGTTAATTTTTTGTCCTTTAACTTTCTTCCCACTCCCTCCTCCTCTCCGTGCCCTTTTCTTATTATTCCCCCCTCCTCACCTGTTTTCGCGTTAAAGTCTCCCCCCCAATCAATATGCTACTGTTTTCTTCCTTTCTCTCCACCCATTCGTTCAATTCTTCCAGCTTCTTTTCCATATCGCTTCTAACATATATTCCATATCACGCTCCATTTTCTGCCCTACACTTTTAACGCTACTTTTATTAATCCATCTCACTTTTTTGCCTTCACTTCTTCTATCTTCAATTCTTTTCTTATTCTTATCAACATCCCTTCCATTGCTCTCTCTTTCTTATTCTTCCTCTCCGCTAATTACACTTTCCATCTAAATCCTTTCTATAAGTATCCTCTCGAGCTATCCCATCCTTTTCTGTCCAACCAAGTTTCACTCATCACCATCACATCCCACTCCTCCACTTCTCTCCAAAAGTCTCTTTCCTTATTTCTTATCCCCGCCACGTTCCAAAAAACTACACTTTATTCTTTTCTCACCTCCTTACCCCTTTTATTTTTTTTAGTTTTCATTCCCATCCTTTAGCACTTCTTCCTCCTCATCCTACCTCCACCATTTCTCATCTATTCTTATTTTTCTATATCCTATCCAAACTTTCTTTCTCTTCTCTTCCTTCTTCCTTCGCTATCTCTTCTAAACTTCATCTCATTTTCTCTTCTTTCCACGTCCAAGTCTCCAAAAATCTTTCCTTCCTACCTTTCAAAAGTTTCTTCCTATTCCAAATCTTCCTTCTTTGCTTCTCACTTTTCAGCCTTACTACAACCATTTCCCTTCCTCCCTCTACACCTCCACCTATATTTCTCACTTCTTCGATCTCTGCCTTGACTCCAATGCTATCAAACAATTCTTCTACCGCCACCCTTCTCCTCCCTTCTTTTACCTCCACTCCTTTAATCAATACGTTTTTCCTTCTCTCCTCTCCTTTCCATTCTACTTTCCAACTCTTTTATCTTATTTTCTATCCCTTCATTTACTCCCCTACTTCTAATTTCCAGCTTTTCATCAACTGCTGTAATTCCCCTTCTCCCTCTATCCATCCTAACACCGTATCTTTTATTATTCCCGATTTTTTCCTACTTCTTGACATCTCCTCCTCCACCTTTCCCAGCAACGGCTCCTCCCTTTTTCTTTTCAATAGCTCCTCCATATTTCCGCTACTTCTCCTTTTCTTTCCTTCTTTCATGGCGAAATGCGGCATCTTGTTTTTCTGTGCCCTGTATGCAGACTCCCGTCACCATCCACTAACCCACTCTACTCTCTCCGCTACCTATACTCTATGGTCTAACGATCACTGCCTCACACCTCCCTTTACATCCTTACATTCGTCCCTATGTCATGCCTCCACTTTCACCCTTCACCCCTTCATGCTCTCTCCCACTCACACTTCCACACCAACACACTCACTCCTCTTCCACTCCTCACTTTATCTTTCTATAACTTGCAAGATACACACATCAATCACCTCAAAGCACATTACCTGACACCGGAAAGGGAAGTCTCAAATATACTCTTTATATTATCTATATTATTAATAAAATGTATGATAAATTCACTAATATCTTGCTGAATATTTTCAAGATATTGATGACCTGCCAATTGTCGTATTGGCATTATATTAATATTTTTATCCTTTGATACATAACAATCAATAAATTTTTTTATAATATTTGTACGCTCAAGGCGTAACAACAATTATCTGAGCGTATAAGAATGAAATATACATTGAAGTTAAACATTAACATAAAAAGATATATTATCGACATTTGGTAGCCCTCTTACATTCCATAAAGTATAATCATTAATATTTTTATCATCAAGTTGACATTCCAAAACATTTTTTAATACTGCCGAAGTTGTAACACGAACTTTGCGGAAACGTTGTTTCAAAATATTAAAAATATTTAAAAGATCTGGCCGATATTGTGTTCGCAATTTGTTATATTCTATTAGAGCTAATTTATTCGCTTTTATAGAAGAAGGGTCAAAATTTATGAGATGTAATCCACTTAGCGTAGCCACATAAAAGAGCGACATATATTTGTCCACAATTGAATATAGAATTTCTAGCTTCTACAACAGCATGCTTTAAACTCAGGCCTTGACTTTTGTGAATTACTATAACTTAAACATATAGAAAATTATTTTTTTATAACAGACGTTCTATCCATTACTTCAAACTTGATGCTTAAACGTTCTATAATATGTTCTATTTTTGATGATATTGTTTTCTTTATTTTTTTTACGTCATTATTAATTGCGTTACGCATAATTGATGAAATTGTACCAATCATACCATTTACAAGACCTAAACTAACATCGATATTTCTTCTAAGTATTACACGTGCTCCTAATTTTACAGTTATGATTCTTGCTAATCCAGCTGTTCGAGAACTATCTTCATCATTTTTATTTAATATCTTCATAACTTTTTTCTTTAAATATAGTGCACTTCTGCCAAATCTTGAGCAACGAGTACTATCTTATCCGAAGAAATACGATTTAACAGTGCAGTATTCAAAATATCACACAATGCATAAGTTGGAAATAAACAAACTGTATCCATTGGTAAGCTTTGCAAATAATTACATAATTCTTGTAATCGGCCGTCACAATTAATTTCTCTAAAAGTTATTTTTCTTGTTTTTAAAATAATTATAGCTGAATTTGTTACTGTTCCAATTCGAATTCTTTTTAATATATCTCGATAAGAGTTATCACCTTGTTGTCGTACATTAATTTGTAATTCATCATAACTGAATAAAGACCATAAATTTACAAAACCCATGGCACCAATGTATTTCTCAATTTTTAATTTTGATAATTCAATAAAAGATGAATCCTTATGCACAGGTGGAAGTTGCAATAAATCTCCAAAAAGAAGTATATGTTTATTGCCGAACTATCCATTATCACAATCCATCGTATTAAATATTTCTGTTAATCGTAGATGTATATACATTAAAGTGATGTTTGAAATCATTGAAACTTCATCGAAAATTATTAAAACATCATTTTTAAGTTCATTCTGTATAGTTTTAAGGACTATATCAGAAAGTTGTTTATGCTTGGCAGTATGACCATATTCTACTGTAACAATCTATGAATAGTAAGTCCATCAATATTAAAATTGCTATACCGGTTGGTGCAGATACCAGAACATATTCCAATGTTCCAAAGATAACTTCTCAACGATTTTGTTGAATTTATCTTTCCAAATGTATCATCTGCGTTATTACTCTTTTCTGCTTTGGAAACATATTTTGTAATATACCAAGTCAGTAACGTAAATTTTTCACCTACAAATTGAATATTTCATTCCGAAGCAGTAAGAATAGTTGAATTATAAACATTAATATTGATTTCTTCAGATCGTGGTAAATCATATAGTCTGCTTTTTTGTTTTTAACTTTTTTCTATTCGCTATTGAAACAGCAACATCTTTAATTTTTAAAGTATCTGTTACGGATTGTGGAAGGCCAAACCTGCATATTTTACAGAAACTTATTTTAGTTTTTTTGGTACATAAGCAATAATTATTATGTTTATGTCGTGTGTATTGACACGTCGATATAATTTAGATGATAGCTCTTTATTTGGCATTCTACAAGTAACATATTTTAAGATAAAACATGCAATATCTTCATTAGACGATGTACCAATTATCGGAGCATCTTTTATCCAAAGTAACAAATGTTGTCTCTCTACCTTGATATTCACGACGTCAAAAATAATGAGTGACCTCTCCGATTGGATTATCGGGTGAGTAAATAGTTTTAAATTTATTATCCATAAATCTTGAAGTTGATACAGGATCAAGAACAATAAACTTGTTTGCAGATTTTTTAATGGCAATAGGTTCATTTATCTCTCGAAGATATTCTATCAAATTGGTCCATAATCATTCACATGGATTGAGAGTAAGGAACCAAGTAGCTGGTCCGTAATTACATATCACACAATGTAAATTACTTTTAAGTATTCTCCAATATTCAATATTCCTTAACTTAGCAAATATAGTACTTACCCACACGAAACAACAATCTCTAATAGATGTCCAGTAGACATCCATCGTAGATATTCAAAACCTCTATTAGACGTCTATGTAATCTCTTATAGACATTTACTAGACATCCACAGTTCCGCATCTATACCCACGGAACAACAATCTCTAATAGATGTCCAGTAGACATCCATCAAAGAGATTCAAAATCTCTATTAGACATCTGTGTAATCTCTTATAGACATCTACTAGACATCCACAGTTCCGCATTTCTTCCTTTCATTAGATATCTATTAGATGTATTTATAGATGTCACATGGACATCACATGGTATAATCATACATATTTCATGAAACTTTATTAAATAAATCCCTCACAACATATAAACATTTCAATAAGAAGTTAAAGTCACTTTAAATTGTAAGATGATAACATTCCACGGAGAAACCTGCCATTAACCTCACAGCAATATGAAAATGTTCATCATCCAAACTTATTCCATTATCATCCTAGAGATCTAGCGCGTAACATTGTATTAATATAATAAATTCATATAATATGTCACAAATCTCTTAATATTTTTATTAAAGAATTCTTACAAAAAAAATTGACAAAAATTGATTAAACACTATTGATTTTCAACCAATCAAGTTTTTTCACCAATAATTGAATAGTTTAAATTTTCTTTTCTTTAGTATATGGCATTTCACAAAAATACAGGAAATTAAATAAAAGTCTTTAAAATCTCTTTAATAATATATTTTTGGAAAATATATATATGATGTGACGTTGTCGTCCCGCGCACGTCCACCGGATCTCTCTCCGGGCGCTAAGCGCGGGAAAGCGCATCCGCGCCAGTCCCGAACGTTCGAACCGTACCGAGATCTCCAGAGGGGGGTTATTGGTCGGATTTATTTCGTATTTTTAATTTTAATGTTATTTTTATTTCGATACCACTCGGAAACCTTGCCGGAAGAGGAGGACGGATCAAACGACAAGCACAACAACTCGTCAGATGACCTCCGAGGGAACGACAGAGGAAAGGAATCCTCGCCTACCGAATGAGGAAGCGAGACAAGGAGCGCGAGAGGACTAAAAGGATCCCCGCGCCGGAACGCAGGACCGTGCGGAGACGGTCCCCAAAGGATCCCGATGGGACTCCCTCGCCGCTAGGCACGGAAGGGAGAAGAGGAGGTCCGCGAGGGTCACCATGACATTCCTCGTTTTCGAGACCCCGGCAGGACCCGCCGAGGACCCTCTCAAGAGGGCCCCGGGAAATATATCGATTGCGATCTCAGGGGTGCGCGCGCCCCCGGTACACTCATGAGCGTGCCGCCGAACAGCGGCCTCGCGTGTTATCTCGTGATTGGCCGTGATAACACGCACCCCGATTGTGCATCCTTGGCTGACCCGGCGTTACCGATCCTAGATCACCGTGCTCCCGGATCAGACTGGCGCGGAGCCTAGAGTAAGACAGTCGTGTTTTTGCGGCGTTGCGTACCGAGACTATACTCAAGTGAGGCGTAGCGAGATCCTGGACGAGAGAGAGAGAGAGTGTGTCCCGATCCCGAAGGACCCCGAGAGGGCGAGACCTGTGGGCAGCAGAACCAATGGACGGCTGGACCACTTGATAAACGGCATCGTCACCGGTGAGGTTATCCCGCTGCGTAGTAGCCACGCATGTTCGCGACGTCGGGAGCGTATCGTTCTGCCGTCGCGGCCGTGATTTAGTGTCGTGTTCGTGTCCGAGCTCCGCTCGGGAATTTGGTAATTATCGCGCCGTGAGGGCGTAAAGATATTGGTGACACGGCCCCGTCGGCAAGCGATTCGGGCCCCGAAACGTCTCGAGGGTTGGACTCCTTGCGTATTACGCGTTTGTTATCGTCTCTCTGGAGATCGCGGACCGAGATTACAGAGCCATATCGAATACAATAGTCGCGCGATTCCGCGCCCGTCTAGCGTTTAAGTCGTGTACGTGTGAGTGTGTCTCGCGACATTCTTTGTTAATCGGCGAGTGTGAGTGTGTTTCGCATGTATATTCTGACTGTTTGCTTTCGTGGGCTAATCATACGCTTTGCGAAGGAGTGAGTGTGGGGATGATTGTGCGGAGAGTAAGGAAGGTCGTTTGAGCGTTGCGAGCTAAGAATGCGAGGTGCAGGCTAAAGGGGGCACCGGAAGCTTACAGTATTCAGACGGCCCGCCGAAATAGCGAGCGAAACCTTGTCGATCCGCGCGGGATCAAACGATCGACCCGGTACAATTGCGCTCGGGCCTAGGCCACTCGACTTTGATACAGCGATCAACTTTCGCAGTGCTAAGGCGTTTTTAATACCCAGACTCGCTTCCGCGAACTTCTTTACACTGGACGTATCCCCGCTTATCTCTGTTCACTATTCGGCCATCTCTTTTTCAAAATTAATAAAGCGGATATTTATTTGTTACGATTGACGAAGTTACCTTCTTTTGCGCGTATTTGTCGCCCTAACTGTATCGCCTCTTCCTTTCAGATAGCGTTCTTTCAACATTCGCCCTGCCCCTCTACCGTTAGGTGAGCTAGCCAGCCCGCGATGAAATCGGGTGCGTTCTTCGCGTCTTTTTCGCGCCTGTATCGCGTGTTTGTCGAACTGATACGCGTATCTGGCGCCCAACTTAAATTTTCGCGAGTTTTACGATTTTGTCGCGGCCCGCGCGGAACATCCTCCACCCCGTTCCCTTCCGGCGAAAATCTCTTCGCCGTTCCTTGTGTTTTTGCCGACGATTCACCCCCCTTTTCCCGCTTCTCCCGACCGGCGAATCGTACTCCCGTTCGCCGGCGCTCCCGAACAGCCGGCCGGCGGAGAGATCGTGACGGCGTACGCGCGCCGGGGAAAAGGGAAGACGTCGCAATATATATACAGGGTGTTCTGCAAAGATTGTGCCAACGCTCGTGAGCAGGTAGAGGACAGTAAACTGAACAGAAAAGTCCTTTACCATTTTACAATTTTCGCAATAATTATTGAAATATTAAAAAATATTGGCGAATAAGCACGCGTTTCGCGCGGCTAGACCATGGGACGTACGCTTCAATTGATTTTTGAGTAAAGGATAGTGTTAAATATTGAGATTTCTGCGTGCAATGTTCTTTGACAAGCTCTCTTTAAAATAAATCGGTCATTGAGAAGCTTTTCGGAGGATATGTGGCATTCCAATAAATTTCTAACGAACTTTGCAAATTCTTTTTTGCGTAACCCTTAGAACATATATTTTCAATTTTTTACGGATGCACTTTAGTGGTGATGTTTTTACCAACTATATTAACGTAACTAGCTCGATTTACTTCATTTGAATCTGCTAAATGATTTCTAGCATTTGTTGATCTGAGAAATTTCGAGCATGTTTTGCCTATCTTATGCATCATATTCTTTATAAAAGATATGCTAATACTTGAAAGTATACCGTGATTATGGAATTAAAGGCCTCATAGTGTCCTTGCTTTCTTGATGATTTATTTGCTTTATTTTTCTTTAGCATTTTTGTTAAAAGTATAATTTTCTTTATCTCGACTAATCTGCAAGTGCTTTCGCAAATCATTGATATTAGCTGAAATAGGAAAGAAGTAGAAATATGATTTATGTTCGCCAATGTTGCGGATCCTACCTCCGAGTAAGACGATTCTTTCTCTTCTTTATCATAAAAGAGTCATAGTCGAATCTCATTTTTTTGATATTGATATGACTCCCAAAATGTTTACTTCCGCACTCAAAATTGTTAATTATAACATATATTTATCATTCACATGTTGTCTTACGTTTTTGCACGATATTTCTATATGAATCCACAGTGCCGGTAAATCTTCTCACTTCTCCTCGTGTACTTCCTTGTCAGAAAAAAACAAACCCATGCAAAATCGCATAAATCTCGTTTCGAATTTGAAATACAGGGCGATATGGGATGGACCTCACTTCGCGCAGAAAGTTACAAACCCATGTGAAAACACATAAGTATAAAAAATGACGCAGACGCATGAAATGTCGAACAGTAATATGGCGAAGCTAAAGTGTCTTACAAATAAGTGGCACACAATGATATGACTTGATACCAGTCAACTTGATGGCGTTGATAAATCTCGATATTTCCATAATTATAACCTGAGTCTTATCAGAGTTTAAAATAAATCTATTAGTAGACTATTATTAGACTAGTTGAGAATAGCAATGTCCTCATTGATCTTCCTGGTATCAAATAAATCCCTAGGTTCA
This sequence comes from Cataglyphis savignyi, assembly GCA_039654445.1. Classification (NCBI taxonomy): domain Eukaryota; kingdom Metazoa; phylum Arthropoda; class Insecta; order Hymenoptera; family Formicidae; genus Cataglyphis; species Cataglyphis savignyi. Next base: position 2,350,606 of record JBCEZY010000122.1, on the reverse strand, counting down.
CAATGGATATAAGCTTGAAGATTGTCAACATAAAAGTTATATTGCAATGCTTAATCATGACCAAAATCAGGCAAGTAAAAAGCAGGGAAGTAGTCGTGCTTCGCCGAACGCATAAGATTTTGTGCCTTACAAGATATTGCACAATATCTCGGTCATAATATACATCATTTTTATGTCTGCGCCACGTTCTTTTGGCCAGATCTCTGTTGTGCATAGCCATGCGAATCTCCTCAGTCAGTTATGGAGCGGGCAAATTGAAGTACTGTTGCTTCAAAGGTACATATTATAATTAAAGATGATTAATTATATGATAATTAAAGATATTAAATAATTTAGTATTAATGCCTCAATCTTTTTCTCCATATTGTTTGAAAGTAACACAGTCCAGTCAATGCCACCAGCATATTGGAATCTGATTGAAAAATGTATTAAAATCAGGTCAATCTCTGATAACGAGCCTACCCCGACGATGCCAAAGTTTAATTCTATATTTAGAGATAAGATCATGAGCAGATAGAAATGCTATTCCATGTTGAACGAATTCCTTGAACTTTTCCATATTGTTAATAATGCACAGATCCAACAGCATGCTGGAGTTCCTCAAGTAGTGAATAGATATGACGAAACAAGATGTAGGCCCGACGCTGAAACAAATGTTTCCAGATGCTGGCTGTCAAACATAATTTGATTCGGCATTAAAATCTTCCAGGATGATCGAATGTCTAAAATTAATTTGAAAATAACTGGAAGAATTCGTTCAAATATTCTGAGTTTGGAGGGTGATATATCACTAGCAAGAATTTAGAACAGTCACTAAATAAGATACCCGTTATAATAAATTTTGGTCTAGCAGAAAGAGACAGGAGAGCAGAAAATAGAGACACGGAGTTGATCCGACAAATAAAATGCCACACCACTACCAGATCTTCTAATGCTATCGCATCTGAAAAGAGAGTATCCAGACAGTTTAATCATAGCGTTTGTAATAGCAGGCCGGAGCCACGTCTCTGACATACAAATGATATGAAAATCGATACTGCTGAAGAAATGACTTAGCAATTGACATGGCAAATCTTAAGATTCTTAAAATCCTTGTTTGAAATATCATTTATATTCTGTCTTTAATTTTCCGATCTAGTATTGGACACTTAATAGCATCCGTAGTCGTGTGTGTTAAGTCACTATGAGGTATTTGACGACGCTTATAGTTCAGACATTTAGGCTGTTTATCTTTATTCTTACAGTCTTTTATCTCATGAACTCCAGCACAATGCCCACAGAAAGGCTTGCCTCTGCTTTTTGGCAATGTGTAAAAAAAGACAATATAACATTGCACAATTCTCATATGATCCGCAAAAGAACAAGTAGCATAACGTAAATATGTCCGACCGTACCCAAGTAAAATCGCTGCGACTGGGAAACCTGGGCGGACTTCTGCCGCGCCTTCAGCCGCCGATACTTTCCGCCCCGCTACCAAGAGGAATTAGAGCGGCAGATCGCCGATCGGTGACAGCGCAAAACCGAGAAGTTCGCGCCCTACGCCGACGCGATGATGACAATGATGCGTCGTGCCGGGGGGTTCACCCGGGAACAAAGGCTCGCGCGAATCTACGCAAACATGCGCCCCGAGTATAAAAGATACGTGAGGCGCCGCGACGTGCACGATCTCAGCGATTTGCTTGAGGAAACCGCCGAATTCGAGAGGATCGAGCAGGAGACCCGCGAAGTCCAGAAAGCACCGAAAGATACCGCTAACCCACCCGCCGTCGCCGCAATATATAACAGGGAAGAATGCTGCTGGCGCTGCAAGCAGCGGGGGCACATCCGGTTTGACTGCAAACGCCCCCTCCCCCGATGATTTTGCTCGCAATGCGGTAAGGACGACGTCCTCACCAAGGACTGCCATCCGCCGCCGGGAAACGCCAACCGTGCCGGGAGTACTACGGCCGACTCCCGGACACCCCGCGTGAGATACACGCCACGGCCGCACCTGACCGTCATGATTCACGGATTCCCCATCAACGCACTCCTAGATCTGGCTCCGAACTCTCGTTCGTCAACGCCTAGATGGTCGAAAAGATGCAACGGCAGGGTATTGAACCAACCATGATGGAAGGCCAGATACGGATGGCCGACGGCACGCATGCCGCGACAGGGGACTATGTCCAAGCGCCCCTCCGCTTGCAGGGGTGCATGTACACGCATACATTCGCCATCCCTCCGGGGGATGCTCATGCTCATCGGGGTGGATTTATAGTGCCAACTGGGTCTGAACATCGCCCCGCCACGACGAAAAATCCGCCAACGACAGTACCCGGCCTGCGGAATGACCGGCGGCCTGGCCACTTGCACAACCGAGGAGGGCAAACGGCTACACGCTTTCCTGGGAAACGAACTACCCAAGTTCCAAGCCGTCACCGGGCCAACTCCATTGGTCGAACACCAGATCCACCTAAAGCACCGAATGCCGATCAAACAAAGATACCGGCCATGCAACCCAGCCATGCAGGCCATTATCGACGCCGAAGTAGAGGAGATGGAGAAAGCCGGGATTATTGAGCCATCCCGAAGTGCGTGGAGTTCGCCCATCGTGGTCGTCCGCAAAAAGGACGGGAAGCATCGCTTCTGCATCGACTTCCGGAAAGTCAACGAGATCACGGAGAAGGACGTCTATCCGCTACCGCAAGTCACGGCCACGTTGGACAAGCTAAGGGGGGCCGATATATCTCACCACCTTGGACCTCAAGAACGGGTACTGGCAAGTACCACTCGCGCCCGGAAGCCGGCCGATTACTGCGTTTACCGTAGGAAGGGGCTAATGCAGTTCTGGGTCATGCCCTTTGGATTATACTCTACTTCGCCACATTTCAGCGCTTGCTCGATTCCGTCATTGGCCCCGCGCTCGAGTCAAACGTATTCGTGTACCTCGACGACATTATCGTCATCAGCCGAACATTCGAGCAGCAGCTCGATCTACTCGCCGAAGTTTTCCGCCGCCTCCGCGCGGCCCGGCTTCGCCTAAACCCCGAGAAGTGCTGATTTTGCATGGATCAGCTAAAATACCTGGGGCACGTCGTAGATCGCGCCGGGATTCACACCGACCTGGAAAAAGTCAGCGCGGTAGCCAGCTGGGCGGAACTGCGCATGATCAAGCAAATACGCCAGTTCCTAGGCATGGCCTCCTGGTACCGACGATTCAACGAGAACTTCTCGACCATCACCGCGCCCCTCTGACGAAAAAGAACGCCCGCTGGACATGGGGGGAAAACGAATCGGCCGCGTTCCAACGGCTGAAAAGTGCCCTGATCACCGCATCCGTACTCGCGTGCCCAGACTTCAACCGCCGGTTCTTCCTGCAAACCGACGCAAGTACCAGCGGCCTCGGAGCCGTCTTATCGCAATACCACGAGGACGGTGAGCGAGTAATCGCCTACGTGAGCCGCATCCTGACCGGTGCCGAGAAAAATTATAGCGCGACGGAGCTCGAATGTCTCGCGGTCGTATGGGGAATCCGCCGGATGCGGAACTATCTAGAAGGCTATGCCTTCGCGGTCATTACCGACCATCAATCGCTCCGTTGGCTTCAAAAGCTGGAGGCCCCGACTGGCTGCCTCGCCCGCTGGCTATTCGAGCTCCAACAATACGACTACGACATCAAATACCGCCGCGGCGCGCTTAACCGCATAGCCGATGCGCTCTCCCGCCAACCAAAAGTGAGCACAATCTAGACCGTCCGCTGCCGCTGGTACACCCGGAAAATGGAGGAGGCACGCCGCGACCCCGCCGCCCATCAAGACTACCGTATCAGGGAGGGCGAACTATACCGGCACGTACTGCACACTCTTAATTTCAAAGACAATCCCACTGAAGAACAGTGGAAGGTGTGCTTTCCGCGCGATAGGAGGGCTGACATACTACGCCAGTTCCACGACGCGCCCACCGTCGGACACGAGGGAGTCGCGAAGACTATCGCTCGAATCGCCGAACGATGTTACTGGCCCGGGATGTTCCGGGACATGACTAGGTACGTTCGACAGTACCCGAGCTGCCTAGCGCACAAACCAGTGCAGCAAAAACCGGCCGGAACCATGCACGCGACAAACGTAAGCCGCCCTTAGGAACACGTCACGATCGACCTCGTCGGCCCACTCCCGCGATCACGCCGCGGCCACACGTGGCTTCTAGTAATGCAGGATCGCTATTCAAAGTGGACCGAGCTCACCCCACTCCGAGCCCCCACACAAGCCTCCGCCAAGGCGGTAACCAGCGAAATCACTAATAGGGTGATACTACGTCACGGCCGTCTCGATATCATCATCATCGACAACGGGACACAGTTCAAATCAGCCCCTAGCCACCCGCCTTAAAGCGTTTAACGTAGAACACCGTACCGCGCCCCACATTGTAACCCGGTAGAACGCACGAACCGGACGATCAAAACGATGATCGCCCAATACGTCGATCGCGACCACCGGGAATGGGACGCACTACCGGCGCTACAATTCGCCTACAACACTGTCGTACACGACGCCACCGGGTGTACGCCGGCATTCATAAACCACGGCCGCGAATTAATACCCCCTACTCCAGCCCTCCCCCGAAATCTAGTGGCCCCGACGCCCGATACCATCCAACGACGTATACAGAAGGCCGAAGAGGTGGTGTGAATCAACCTAGCAAGGAACTTCCAACGACAGGAGCATTATTACAACCTGCGACGAAGGCAGTGGCGGCCACAAATCGGCGATACGGTCTGGAAACGCGAGTACCCGCTGCCAAGTAAGGCAAACGCCTTCAACGCAAAGCTCGCACCAAAATTCATCGGACCACTGGAAGTACGTCAGATGATCTCGTCCGTAATCGCCGACCTCCGAAGTAAGAGCGGGAAATGGTACCGGCATATACACATCCAGGACCTTAAATCCGCTTTGAAAGAAAACAACAACAAATCGGAGACACTCGACGACGACAACAGCGACAATGAGGACACCGAGAAAAATAACAAAACAGATACATAAATACAACAGACAAAGATCCGACCGCTCAAAACGGCAGAACGATGAGCCTCGAACAAGACATATTAGCCGAAATCAACGAGTTCCTCGGAGAAGCCGAACCGGCCTACGGGCCCGAGACACTAGAAGCACGGCCAATCGACTGACCGCCACCAGCGCCACGGCCACCGAAAGTCGGCACCACCATGCAGCGGTCCGACCGGGAGAACTGAATAAAAGCAACAATGCTGGCCACGCCACTGCCGCCACTATCCAGTTGTCGCCGGCGCCGAAGCTATCCGCCGCCATCAGCTCGGCAACCAAAGCAGACACGGACGAAGGACCGAGAACCGGACACCACACCCGGTCTCTTCACGTCCGAAATCTTGGTCCCCATGGGCCCCGCGCTGCCACCGCCGATCATGGTGGAACTAGAGCCGGGACTAACCGTCCCAGTCCACATTTCGCGGTACACGTCTCGCGGCGGTACAAGATCCGCTTACCGCAGAGACGGTGGACGCTTCTCCGCGGACGGAAAATTGCGATACTGCCGTAAAATGGCCTGAACCGCAAGCCTCAAAATGCAGGCTTAATTAGGAGGGGGATGATGTAACGATGCATCACCCCATCGTTTCCGACACGTTGCCCGTCGGAAGTCTGCCGCCCGGCGAACACCAGTCGGGCAAAGGCAGAGGCGCTTAGCGCCCTATTTTTAATAATAAACAATAAGCACGGTCGGAGAAACAAACAACCAACCTCCGAGCAGCGCCGAGCGCTCCCGGAAAACGCCGAACGCCTTAAACGGCAGAAACCCCGCGCCGCTACCTCCACCCCGAGGGGGACGAGAGCGACGCGGATGCCCCAACCGAAGGGGTATAAAAATCCGACAGATCACGGATCCGTCTTTATTATTAATATTATTTAGCGCCTATACAATAACTTTCTTGATGTCTACTTATGAGAAGCTTGATGTTGATTATTTATCAATAAGATTAATTAAAACAGCAGATTTCATAAAAGCATCCCTGCACTCAAAAAGCAGATTCAATAGTTGCTTTTTTTTTAAGCAATTTCTTGCTGTCCAAAAGCAGCCTGGATAATGTTTTACTGAGTCTGTTAACGAAGCTCTAAGCGTATTCACTCTAGAGAAATTCATGGCATCAATATTAAATCTCTCTGACATATCTGCTTGATTTAAGGTCGTACTATAATAGAACATTGTCGAATAAGTTCCTTCTTCCCTATGCTATTGTCATTTTGCTCATTACTGCTTACGCCGGTATTCATTTTTCAACCCTGACAATTACTTGGTAAACAAGTATGCCTAGGTCAAATAAACATCAAAGGAAGATTCGAAGAAAAGTACTCGAAGAAAATCCAATCGAGAATTTCAAGAGAAAATAAAAAAAAATGCTTGACTAGAAATAAGTAAACTCGAAAGTCAAAAAAGTCAATCAAAGTATCTTTTGATAATGCAGCACTAAAAAAGTCTTGAAGGGCCAAAAGCGGCAGAAAATCGGTATAGAAAATAAAGCAACAAGAAAACACGTCACCGGTCGTAAGCCCTGGAGAGAGAGAGAGAGAGAGAGAGAGAGAGAGAGAGAGAGAGAGAGAGAGAGAGAGAGAGAGAGAGAGAGAGAGAG
>JBCEZY010000122.1:2217310-2232127 GCA_039654445.1 Cataglyphis savignyi | reverse complement strand
AATTAGTTAAAAAATGGTTTAATGGATACTAATTTTCAACTATAAACGACATAGCCGTCTAATAGCCGTCTTTCCAACCTATCATTTCTCACTGGGTTTGCCCAATCGGATCTATGTCCGATAGTTCGGATCGAGAAATATTGTTGTATCCGATCTTTAATGTGTGCAATCGGGATTCATTCGCAAATTGCCGGCAAAAACCAAGCAAAACTTGCTGATAAGACTGACATTAGATTGTTAACAGAAACTGAGCAAGATCTGACGTCATTTGGCGGCATATTGGCAATAAAAACCGAACAAAATCTGCAGTTTATTACAAAATATTACAAAAAATTAATTATTATTTGAAATAGTATAATTCAGTCGCTTATCACTATACGGCGTGTTATTTGCTATCAATAATTTTATTTTATGATAATATTTTTATACACAGAATAATAAGACAAATTAATTCCCAGATAGCCAAGTCTGTTCAAACAGATTTTGTTAAACGTCTGCTACAAATTTTTGTCAACAGAAAGATTGCAGATTGTATACAAAATCTGTTATATCAAATAATGATAGCAGGACAGCAGAAATATTACAAAACCTGCTGATATAATTTGACAACAGATCAATAACAGAAACCAAGCAGAATTTGTACAAAATTATTATAGCAGATTGGCAACAGAAATTAAGCAGGATCTGTGCAATGCAATTTGATGTCAGATTGGCGGCAGAAACCGAGTAAGTCTACGCATACGCATTTTGATGGCATATTGGTAATAGAAATCGATCAGGATCTGCTAACATGATATGATATCAGATTAGCAACTAAAACCGAACAAGATCTGCGCACGCGCAATCTGACAGCAAATTGAAAACAGAAATCAAGCAGAATCTGCAATAATTTATTGAATCAGTAGTTTATTTGCTTACCGCTATGCGACATAGTATTCACTTTCTATATCTCGTATTTAAGTTCTTGTCATGAGCGTACATGAAGCCTGCAAAATGCGGTTGATAACACATATAATTATTTCTATCGGTTCAATTTTTTATACGATTCTCATACAGGGAATTCAGATATTGAACTGATTTTTGAAAAATCGATCAGATAAATATCCGATTTCACTTATTTGGACAATTTCTGTTCGAATAAGCAAAATTATTTAGTTATTATTTATGATATAAAATAGAAATCTAAGATATAAAATAGAAATTTTATTAAATAAAATCTTTAATTGTATAAATTAAATTATTTAAATTTTCCTATATTTATTACATTAATATTATATATTTATATATTATTAATACAAAAAACAGAAAATGACATTCCGTGAATGTGATATATCGATTATTGACATCATTTTTGGGTTTCATGAGACTTAATTTAGAATGTTTAATTATTTATTTTGTGATCAAAATTTATTGTCATTTTGTTACTTGGGATTTCTTAAATGTTTAAATCCATTTAAATGTCCATTTTATATAAATGTCTAGAAGCTGCAGAATCTGCTTGATTTCTGCTGTCAATCTGTCAATAGATTATGTTAGCAGATTCTACCGTCAATCTGCCGCCAAGTTATGTCAACAAAGTCTGTTCAAATTTTTCCGCCAATCTGTCGACTTATTATATTAGCAGATATTGCCGGCAAAACATTAGCTGAATGCAAACGCAGTTGATGTCAGTTTGCTAAGAGATTTTGATTAAATCTGCTACCAATCTGCCGTCATCAGTATGACTGTTAGCAGTCTAACATTTTGCTTAAGGGCAAGGTAATAGCATATTATCTCTTCTTCGACCACATCCCTGTTTTTATAAATTACAAAAGATGTTAGAACACCACATGCTCGGTACACATGCTGTTGTTTCTAATGTAGAATATATTCAGGAGAATATATTCATTTTGATGTTGAAGCAGGTATTATTAAATATCTTTCACATATTTCTATCGTATCTATGGTTAGATTTCAATCAATTGGAACTAGATTTTAATATTGATGGATGCAGTTTAGATAAATCAGGTAGCATTCAAATCTGGCCTATCCAATGTAGAGTTGCAAATATACAACATGCAAAGCCAATAGTAGTTGGAATTTATAAAGGTACGCATAAGTCAATTGATCTTAATATTTTCCTGGAAAAATTCATTGCGGATATTAGAAAAATCATTTATAGTGGAGGTATTAATTTTCATGATAATAAGACCAATATGATTAAGATGTTTCATAGCTGACGCACCTGCTCGAGTTTTTATTTTGAATCATCCTAATTATGTATCATGCCAGCTTTTCCAAGTGTAAAATCTTTGGGATACATCACAAAAATCGTTATGTTTTCAATGGCATTAATCATCCTCTTTGCACAGATGAAGAATATATTATGTGTTTAGATGAGGATCATCAGAAAGAGGGTAAGAGCCCATTATCAATGCTTCCAGTAGGTATGGTTTCACAAGTTCTTTTTGAATACATATACCTTGTATGCTTAGGTGTAATGAAAAATCTCTTATCTGCATGGATATATGGAAAATATTCACGTTTGTCGAAGTTATCAGAAAGATCCATATGTGTACAAGACTAAATAATCTTAAAGAATATTGCCCATCCGATTTTGCAAGACGCCTCAGATTTCTCAATATGTTCCAAATTTAAAGCGACAAAATTTCGTCAATTCTTCTTTATACAGGCCCAGTTAGAAGAAAGATTATATAAGCATTTTTTATTCTTACACGCAGCAATAAGAATCATGATCTCCAATTCATCATCTACACAACACTTATTAAGTTTGCAGAACTTGCGCTACAAAAATTTGTTTATAGAAGTGAAGATTTATATGGTCCAACATTTAACACTTAGAACATCCGATCTTCTTCATCTTATCAGCGATGTGAAACGTTTTGATTATTTAGATTCATTTTCTGCATTTCCTTATGAAAATAATATGTCAATTTTCAGGAAATATTGTAGGAAACTGGGTGTAACTCTCCAACAGTTTTTTAATAGAATGGAGATAGAAGGGAACAAGCAATAATCAAGATATTGATTCCTCTATTTGTGTATCTATACCGCATAATAATGATAATAATTGTCTTCAATATCGTAAAATTAAATTTAATAACATATTAATAGGCAAAAATGTTCATGACAATTGTTGTATCTTACGTGATAGATCTGCATCGTCTTTAATATTATTGTGGATAATAACTCCTTTCGTTTGGATGTTAAAAAATTTTTGGAGATTCATGATTTTTATGATATTGGCATGGTATCTTCTGTTTTTTAAATATATAAGTGCGCTAAATAGCGAAATTTTTTATGTTCATCCAAATCAAGTCCATGCAAAATGTTACAGGAATGTTGCCTTTTTTCAACACTACATCGATGGATGATAGCAACAGTGATGGAGAAAATAACTTGGAAACGTTGCAATATATTGTTGCTATTATTATACACAATGAGAAAATGTAAGATGTATCTATGCTGTAAACTGTTTATTTTTATTTTTACAGAGACTGTCTAAACATATATTCTCTTTTTCTTCCATCTTTCTTCCATATTTTTCTCTCTTTTCTAATTTTGTCGCTCTTACATCTTTTCCAAAATGGTGGGAGACCATAAAAAATACTGTAATATTTTCTGTTATATTTATATTTTGCTTTATTTTTATATTTCTTATATTTCCTGTTGTATTGCTTTTTATAAATAATACATATTATATGTATTATATGTATTATCTCGTTATATTGTACATATCTATATTTTATATTCCTCTTGATAATCTACTTTATAATTCAATTTGATATTCGAATTTCTCTTCTTTAATTTTCTAATATCTCTTGATAATTCATTTTATACTGAATTGCACTTGAAATTGACACTGAAAAGCATTTTGTAGTTAGATTGTAGATTCATTTTAAACAAAAATAAAGATATTAACTTGAAATGACATTGAACATATTTACTAGAAAAAAAAAATGTTATATGAAAAAGTTAATTCCTTAAATAATTCCTATTTTATTAAGTTATAATATATATAATATGAATGTATATTGTTATTATTGTGATATATATATTGTGAATATATGTGATATATATATTGTGAAATATAATAAAATGCATATATAAGCTACTTTTTGAAAGAAAAAAATAATCATAAATATTGCAAAATTGCTTCTTTTTAAAAAATCAGTAATTAACAAATATTTATTACGAAGATTATTTTATATAAATTTATTAAAAATTTTTTTTCTTATACATCTTATACATCTAAATAGTAAATATAAATAATAAAATACATCTGTTTATATACTGTTTATATACATATTATATACAATTTATCATTTACTAATATATATTTTAATTTACAGGGACTTATAGATAGGCTGAAGCGCAATATTTCTAAACTGTTGCTTTATCACACAACTTCTTTAAACGAAAGTCCGAAACGAAGAAATATCAATTACAGAGATTGATATCGACAAGGATATCGACAATTTAAGAAAAATTGGATAAAATATGGTTAATGAAATTAATTATTTTTTTCTTTGATCACATACACTACAATACCAAACATCATACACACACACAAGCATTTTCAAAAAAACAAATGAACTATACACAAATGTTGAGTCATACACAGAAATTCAACTATCAAAAAATATTCCATATAACAGAAATAATAATCACGCACATACATATATTCAATCACATACGAACATTGAAACATATAACATAAACAGTCAAGCACAAACAGATATTCAATCACATACAAACATTGAAGCACACAATATAAACAGTTCAACATATATAGATTTTCAATCATACAATAGCATACAATACAAATAATCAAACACACACAGATATTCAACTACACACAACATTCAAGCATAACACAACAGTCAAACACACAGAGGTATTCAACCATACACAAGCATTCAATCATGCAGCATAAATAATAAAATACACACAGACATTCTGCATATAAGCAGCCAAATATGTACTACAAACAATCGAGCACACATAAACATTCAATCGCACACATTTATAACAAATTCATCACATACATCTCAAAATACTTGTACTGCCAATGTGTCGCAGGTATCACATATGTTACACACATATCCTTCCACACACAATAACACATCAAACATAGACAGTAGAAAAATTATGTACACTAATGATATGTTCTTCGAGTTGCAGGATAATTTGCCAACATCTCCCCAGGACAGTATTTAGTCAAAGAAGACAGATTCATCAAGGATCGGCTCATGGTCGGCGTATCTTAATAAATGCTGAAACAAGAGACAATGGGTAAATTCAAATATTTATACAAAATAAATAATATGAATTTAATAAAAATACTGATATTCTATATAATATTAAAAGTAACAGTCTTATCTGTTTAAAGTTTGTACTTGTAAATATTATTTAATCTTTGCAAAAGAATGGATAGCTGCATGGAACGCATAGAGCTGAAATAAATGTCAAATATGTGTCGTATTTATTAATATGTAACACATCTCTATTATGACATCCTTGTAATATTGGTTTGTTTGTAGACGAATAATTACTGTGTTGGAAAAAAAAATAAAATGTATGCAGCATCGTCGTCAACCAACACATAAGCCAGCTATTCTCCCCATATCATCTATAACAGAAATGAATACATTTGAAAGGACGAGGGAGATTATTCTGACGTCGTAAGTGAACGAGAAATGTGTATGCTTTTTATAATTTTTGTATAATATATTTATTTTTATTTATAATTTTTACTTACTTTGTGTAGGTCAATTATTTGAGTTATATCGGCGGTTTTAATTTAAAAGAGGTCATAAACTTTTGTTTTAAGGAAGCTGTTAAAGATTCTTTAACACCATTGTTTACTTGGTCGGACCGCGGCGAGGAAGGATGATTCTTATATAATGCTCGTCTGACTATGACGATTTACGGTACAACATTTTTCTATTTATGTATACATATAATTGTTATAACGAGTCCCATTAACAACAATGTATCTTGCGTTTTTGTTTTTTTTTAGAGGCTATATGTTCTAACCAGCACTTCGAGAAACCGACTCGATCGGAGTTTCAACAACATTTTAGAGAAACTCTCCGTACAGCAAAAAAAATGACTGAGGCACAGAATGCGAGATCCACGCACGCGGCCAATCAATCGCGAGAGGATTAATCGCGACTTATGGAATGATGAGTCGGATAATGTCGTTGACCAAGAATTAAGGAGGAACCACGAGGAAAATTAAAAAATACTTCGCATTTTATTTGTACAGATTTGTTAATAGATATTTAAATGATATCGTATGAGAATGTACGTTTGTATTGATATTTGTATGAGTATGTTGTGTATGTGACTATCGATATAAAGAATGAACTAAGCGTTGCGATAGATAAATGCGCGTTCTCTGTAGGAAGAGAGATACTGAGGTACTATATGTTTGTTTCTTTTGCTAACATCTCTTTAGTGATTTTATTTTTGAAAAGAGACAAAATTACCAATGAGATATTAGTAAAAAAAAAACATAGGCATCTCATGTAATACCTCTCTTTTTACAGCGAACGCGTGTTTATTTATCGCAACTCTCAGTCTATTCTATATGTCAATGTAGAGATTTCTCCGGGCCGCATTTGGAAATATTATCCGTCTGTATACGAGCGTTGTTCTATCTTTGTTATTTCCTAAAAGTTGAATAAAGAATGAAGAATGAAGAACGACGCTCCTCTGCATACGGTTGATGTTTTCAAACGCAGCCTCGATTGATCAATCGTGATATAATAAAAATTCCTAAGGACTGGTTGATATGAATGGTAATGTCCAATCGAAATATTAACGGAATCCTCTCTTTAAGAGCCTGCAGCAAGTTTTTCCATAACATGTTACGTTAAATACTGATCATAAACTTAGATTTGTATGTAATCTTAAACGTCCGATTTTCTTTGTGCGTTGATTAAAAAGTCTAAGATTTCGTACGAATCTAAAAGTTTATGATCAATACTTAACGTAACTCATTACGGAAAAGGTTGTGTGGTACCCCTAAATATAGTTGAATGAAAAAATGTTGTAATTAATATATTTAAACATTTTAATCACTATGTGATGATGTTCTGAAGATGTTCGCAGCAGAAGAAATCGGTATGAAAGAGAGAAGAAAGAAGATAGAAGAAACCAATCGGTACTTTTCAGTGCAACTTTAAATAATTTCATTGGATCATTTCGAATAATCGGTACTTTTCCGCGCCAGTTTTGCCCTTTTCTATAACGTTAAAATTTAATTATTTATTAATTTACAGAATGATGCATTCTAAATATAATTTTCTTTTCTTTTTCAGATTTTTCGAAAATATATCCGTACAAGCCATTTCAAGATATAAGTAATATTAAAATTGTTCTTATTATTCTATATTAAATATTAGTATAATTATTAGCATAATTTATTATTCTTATTATTATTTTTATTGTATTAACTTATATAATTATTATATATTGTATAATCATTCGCGATTGATATAAATATTGCGCTGTACGAAGATATAAATGCGCGAGAATATATCATTGTGACAAAATAAATTATATTATATTTATTATGTATATTATTCTATTATATATTTATTTTATATTTTGTTTCATTTTTTGTATATATTTAGTCCATTTTAATTGTAAACATAAAATTTATATTAATAATATTGTTAATAATATATTAATATTATTTATAATGACTTATGGTGTTGATTAATAAAATATATTACATAATATTGTATTATTAAATATTAATAACTTATATAATATTGTACATGATAAAATATTGTATTCATAAAATATTGCATTGATAAAAAAAAATTAGATTTCTTGTATATAATTTGATGTCAGTTATTTGAAAATAAAAATATGGACAGAAAAAATTAAATTAAATTAAAATATTAGTATAAGTCAAATTTAAATGGTTTCGAAATGCAAGGTCTGTTCAGTTTTTGCTGACAATCTGTTGTCAGACTATTCTGTGCAAATCTTGCTCAATTTTTGTTATCAATTTAATGTCAAATCATGTTAGCAAGTGTTCTTGCCGTCAATTTGTTGTCAGGAATGTCAGCAAATATTGCCAACAAAACACGAGACATTTATCACGGATGGCGCCGGATTTGTTACCAAATTTTGACCGCATTTGATGACAATTTGCTATCAAATTGCTATCTGGGTTATATACAAGAGAAATAATTTATCTTTCATTTTTTTATATTAGAGAAATAACTTAATAATAAAATAAGAAAAATATAAAATTTACCAATAATTATATTTTTATATAACTATAAATAATTATGTTTTAAATAAAAAACGGGGATTATAACTTTTATTATTTAGATTTTAGATATATTTATTACATATATTTATTACTGATATATTAGATTCAATTACTCAGCTTATAATAAGGAATATATAATTAATAGAACAATAAATTTAGACAGAGTTTATAGCTGACTAAAAAAAATATTAAAAATGTGATCCTTAATAGCACCAAATTAAGACTTTTAAGGAGCAAATTGTGAATGTGCATATATTTAAATTATAATATAAATCTCGAAAGTTTTTAAGACTAAAAGACTAAAATAAAAAGTAATAAAAAAATTTTGAGAAATTCTTAATGCTAAATGCTTTGGTCTAGAGTCTCTTTGGTAAGAATAAATTGAAAGAAAGAGAAAAGATTCTTTTTAAGATTATTATTGAAACGCATTTTAACAGCCAGCATAAATTAAAAATAAAGATAAAAACTCTATGTTAATCATCGATTGATGTGGTAATATTATATGTTAATATTATTTTTACACTTCTTCTTCAGCGTTATGTCACTGCAATGTTAAGTTGCTTTTTCGCTCAGGTAGTGATTTTTTATATAAATTTTCTGTTGTCATGAGAATTAGAAGTTGCATGTCACTGTAGTACGAACAATTTTATATTATTAATTCTCAAAGCGTATTTTATAACGCAAATTGAATTTAATGTCTCAATAGATATATTACTTTTCTTTTTTCGTTTTCGCTTTTAAAATTGTTGAAAATATTATATCAGATGTGAATTTTTACAAATAATTCATGAATCGAAATCTTTATATGAAGTCGATCTACCTACAGAAGTTTTGATCAAAATTATTTTTTTATAACATATTTATATTTTACAGACGGCAAAAAAATTCGTTTTCCAAATTTGCGATCATTTTTAAATTTTGTAAGAATTTTTCAAATGCTGAAACTGAATGTGTATTTTCAATAATTTTAAATGCGAAAACGAGAAAAAGAAATAATATATGTCCATTAAAACATTAAATTTAATTTATGTTAAAATATGCTTTGGGAGTTAATGATAAAATTGCTCGCACTATAGCAATGACATGTGAATGTCTAACTCTCATGACGATAGAATATAAAAAATCATTACTTGAGCAAAAAAACAATTTAACATTGCATTTACACGACGATGAAAAAGAAATGCAAAAATAATATTATCATATAATATATCAATAATATATCATATAATATTATCACATCAATCAATGATTAATATAGTATTTTATCTTTATTTTTTATTTACGCTAGCTGTTAAAATGCGTTTTAACAATAATCTTAAGAACCTTTCTTAAGACTCTTAAGAATCATAAGAACCTTTTTTCCTTCTTTCAATTTGTTCTTATTGAAGACCGAAACATTTAATGTTAAAAATTTCTCGAAATTTGTTTATATTACTTTCTTTTTTATTCTAATCTTAAAAGTTTTTAAGTTATTATAATTTAAATATATGTACGTAAATCCGCAATTTGCTCCTTAAACCTTTTTGTATCCATTTTTTATAATTTTTTTTATTCAGACATAAACTGTTTATTTGAATTCATTGTTCTATTAAATTATATATTCTTTAAAAGCTGAATAATTATTATCTAACATGTCAGTCATATACAGGTAATCGAACAAATATACATGAAGCATACCATCAAATACAGGACAATAATCCGAATCGAAAAGTTCTGAACTATTGTTTAATTTTACAATTAGCTCTTCTTTCGTTGTTATACGATGTTAAAGTTAGCTGCAATTACGATGTTAAAGTTAGTTACAATGTTAAAATCAGCGTCTATACAGCAGAAAGCCATTTTGGTACTCCGACACTCGCCATATCTTCCTTTTCCTCTGTAGAGACTAATTAGTTAACTTTAATATCATATAACAACAAAAAGAAATCTCAGATCAAAAAATTAGAACTTTTCGACCTGGATTGTTGTCTTGTATCTAATGTGTTCCATGCATGTTCAATTACATCCTGTATAATGCGTATTAAATATATCTAAATAATAAAAATTATGATCTTCGCTTTTTTATTTAAAATTATTATTATGATTAAATTTTATATTCTTTTTATTTTATTATTAAGTTATTTCTCTAACATAAAAAAATGGAAAATAAATTTGAATTATTTTATTGTATATAATATTACTATTTTTATTTTAAATTTGTTCTACTGTTTGCATTTATTATGTATATTGCGTGAAAATGCATATATTGCAAGCGAATAAAAATTCGACGGCCGAACATTTGCGAGCGGCGAGCGTTTTCGAGCGTGATCGCTCAGTGCCTATCTCCACGCACGAATTTTGACGTACACGCGATGAAGTAGCGTTTCTGTTTAGGAAACTTCTATACATTCTAACCATAGACATAATATATTTAGACCGAGCATTTGCCTTTATTTAAAGAATGGAGATAAGAGTTATGTAGAAAAGGATACACTCTATTTCGTGCCCCTTGCGTTCTCTTTGGCTTATACGTAGCATAGCGCTCTCTTTGGTACGCACGAATGAGAAAGAACGCAAGGGGCACAAAGTCCTTTTCTACGTGTACCTTTACCCCCATTCCTCAACACTCTAGATATAATGGTTGCGTTCAGCAGAAAAAGCAGCTTTGCAACTATTATAAAATTCTTTAATATGATTGATTCTTGTCCTTAATTTCTGTTGGATCTAAATGTATAAACCAATCATATTAAAGAATTTTATAACAGTTGCAAAGCTGCGTTTTCTGCTGAACGCAGCCATTATGTCTATGCTTCTAACACACTTCACTTATATGATAAGTCGTTGGATAGAGTTCTTATTCCTACCGCAACATTCTTATTTCTATGTCGCCACTGTCAACTCAGAGTTCCGTGGCAACTACTCAGGAGCCTTAAGAATTGTAATAAAATTACGATATAACGTATATGTATATATAACATAATGATACTGATTTGATATTTATATGATTTTGTTATATGTATGTTACATCATAATTTCTTCTCAAGATCTTTTCAAAACATTATAATAAAGTATTTTTTTATTAAACATTTTTCGTGTTAATTTATATCTTAATCTGATATTTTGATATTATTTAAAAAAATAAAATATCTCGTAAAATATTTAGATTTCGATAATCTTATTGTAATATTTTTATGTACAGAATAATGAGACAAATTAATTGGAGAAAAAAAAATAATTGTTTTAAAAAAAAAGTATATACTTATTTACAATGTATTTTTTTTAAACAATTATGTGTTTTTCATACCAGCTCCTTAAGCAAAATGTTAGCAGTATGACGACAAATTGGTAGCAGATTTAATCAAAATCTGTTAACAAACTGACATCAACTGCATTTACATTCAGCTAATGTTTTGCCAGCAGAATCTGCTAATATAATAAGTTGACAGATTGGCGGAAAAATTTGAACAGACTATGTTGACATAACTTGGTGTTAGAGCGGCAGAAACAAAGCAGAGTCTGCTAACATAATCTGCTAACAGATTGACAGCAGAAATCAAGCAGATTCTGCAGCTTCTAGACATTTATAAAATGGACATTTAAATGGATTTAAACATTTAAAGAATTCCAGGTAACAAAATGACAAAAAATTTTGGCCACAAAATAACATAAATAATTAGACATTCTAAATTAGGTCTTATGAAACCCAAAAATGATGTCAATAGTCGATATATCATATTTGCGGAACGTCATTTTCTGTTTTTTGTATTAATAATATATAAATATATAATATTAATGTAATAAATATAGGAAAATTTAAATAATTTAATTTATACAATTAAAGATTTTATTTAATAAAATTTCTATTTTATATCTTAAATTTCTATTTTATATCATAAATAATAACTAAATAATTTTGCTTATTCGAACAGAAATTGTCCGAATAAGTGAAATCAGATATTTATCTGATCGATTTTTCAAAATTCAGAATTCAATATCTGAATTCCTTGTATGAGAGTCGTATAAAAAATTGAACCGATAGAAATAATTATATGTGTTATTAACCGCATTTTGCAGGCTTCATGTACGCTCATGACAAGAACTTAAATACGAGATATAGAAAGTGAATACTGTGTCGCATAGCGGTAAGCAAATAAACTACTGATTCAATAAATTATTGCAGATTCTGCTTGATTTCTGCTTCCAATTTGCTGTCAGATTGCGCGTGCGCAGATCTTGTTCGGTTTTAGTTGCTAATCTGATATCATGTCATGTTAGCAGATCCTGATCGATTTCTATTACCAATATGCCATCAAAATGCATATGCGCAGACTTGCTCGGTTTCTGCTGCCAATCTGACATCAAATTGCATTGCGTAGATCCTGCTCAATTTCTGCTGTCAATCTGCTATAATAATTCTATACAAATTCTGCTTGGTTTCTGTTACTGATCTGTTGTCAAATTATGTCAGCAGGTTTTGTGCTGATGTCTTACTATCATTATTTGATATAACAGATTTTACAGTCTGCAGTCTTTCTGCTGACAAAAATTTGTAGCAGACGTTTGACAAAATCTGTTTGAACAGACTTGGCTATCTGAGCTTATATATGCGTTAGATTATTATCTACAAAGCAAGTCGCTAAACGTTCGCGGAAACATGATTCCATGGAAGTAATTCTGAAAGATGATGAAACTATATCTGTCATCAGAAATAGAAGAAGAAACTCCATCATCTTCTGTATTAATATCACACCTATAAGTATCACATTTATAATATTTAAAAAAGAGCTATAACATTCAGTAATTGATAGACCAGAAGCATCTTCAATATCACAATTATTATTCGACTCTGTAATGTCAGTTTTGCATTTTAAACGATATCGCAAACGTTCTGTCTAATTTCGTACATGACTACAAAGTCTTGTGGATAAACAGTAGACAACAGTAGACAAGATACAAAGATTTTCGTGACATAGTTGATTTTAACTTTATTGTTTTCATATTTATGTGTTTTCTCGACAAAAATTTGCTGCAAGCGATGTAATCTCTCAAGCCTTTGCTCAATATTCTGCAATATCACAATCTTCTCAATATTCTTCGTTCATTATCGTTAACTGCACACCATTATTCACTGCAACGATCGAACTGAGAATGATCGAAGCTCGCAGCTCGCGGCCTGTGCACGTGCACTGTATACACTAACGGTCAGATTATGATCAATCAAACTCAAGCATCATGGTGCAGCCTATCCGAGAATATCGTTTTGATGATATAATGCCATTATAATCATGGCGGGATCGAAAACATAGATATTATATTAATAAAAATATTAGATATAATATAAGCAGGATATTATACCGCGAAAACGATTCTCAAATAAGCTGCGCTATGTTGCTTTGTGGGCACAAATTATGATAATTTTATATATTTTGTACATAAACAAAATATATTGTATATAAATATTGTATAATATTATATTTATCAAAATATTTTATAATTTTTGTAATTTTAACTTAACAAATAAAAATTTTTATATATAAATATTATAAAAAGTGTTATAAAAATTTTAAAAATATTTACAAAATATTTTAGTATATTTATTTTTTAATATATAATAATTAATATTTTATTTAATTATTATTTATTTAATTATTAATTATTATATTATTTAACATATTAATATGTTAAATATCATAATATATTAAGAAAAGAAATCATAAAAATTTTTATTTAATATATTATTAAAATATAGATTAAAATATAGACAAAATATTTTATGTAATATTTATATGTAAATAACAAATAAATATAATAATATTTTGTAAATATTTCTTAAAATTTTTATACAATTTATGATATTTATATATGATAAATTTTTATTTGTTAAATTTAAAATTACAAAAATATTTATAGAATATTTTAATTAATATTTATAAAATATTAAAATAATTATTATAAAATTGATACATATATTTTATAAATATTTTGTCTATTGTCTGGGATACTAAAATAAAATATTCAAATAATTATTATAAATATTTTATATATTTTTTATAAATATTGCATGCTATCTAGGATAGATGAGTAAGTGTTAAAATTTTTACTTATTATATTTATTGTATTGACTTATAATCCAATTTACTTGTAAATACTGTGATGCACGAAGGGATTAAAAATACGCGATAATTTAACATTTCCTTGCGATTTCTTAATTCCATTTTATTTAACAAAATGCATTATATTTTTGTAACGTATATTATATGTATTTATTATTTATATTTTTTTATTATATGTTATTTTATTTTTATGTTTTGCTTTATTCTTTGTATATATTTAATTATTATTTAGTTTAATCGTAAACGCAAAACTTATATTACTATTTAATAATATATTAGGTATTGATAATTTATTTTACACATATTAAAATTATATTAATAAAATTTGTATTAATAAAAAAAATATTATATTAATAAAATATAATTACATTTTTTCTTATATATATATATATATATATACAGGGTGTCCGGCGTCAATCGCATCACCCG